>CABHPQ010155475.1:0-32845 GCA_902168405.1 Peromyscus aztecus
CTTATATGTATAATTATTTCTCTGGTCTTCCTTCAGTTAGTAGAACTTTCTATTTAGTCCTCATACAGCTCTAAATAACTAGACTCATTGCTCATTCACCAACATGCCCCTTCCCAGTGAATCCTACTGAAGTCTCCTTGGGCCCTACCCCTCAAACACCCCATTTTCTTTGTCATAAATCACTGTCAAGCCAAATTCTGACAAATGTCTGCACCTGTTTTCCTATTTCCATTCTGAACTTCAGGTTCTTTCCTACCTGAGCACAACCTCAGCCAGCGTCTTACCTAGCCCTGGCACACAGCGTACAGTAGCAGCACCTCCTCATGCAGACGTGAGCACAAGAACACACAGGTGTGGAAGTCTGGGGCGTCTCTCTGCTGTCAGCAGGAACTCTCCAATGCCATGTAGGACAGGATCTGAACAAACCAGTGAGTCTGGCAGTTCTTCCATAGTCTACAAAGACCAGGCGAGAGCCCTGGGCCTGTGTGAAGAGTTGCCAATCCTTTTGTCAGAAGATCAATTCCAAGCTCTGCCTTTGACCTGGGGCCTCAGTCACAGTCACTTTCCTTTTTCAGTCACTACCCAAATCCCCATTCTAAGCTCTTCTTCCCCAGACTCAGGAAGTTCTGTCACTTTCCTATGAGAATCCTTCTCGTGTCTACCCATGCTCAAAACATCTCCAAGGCCCATCTGGATGGGTGCCTTCTCAGCACAGCCTTCCTTGCCCCAAGTACCATTAAAGCTCTTTGCTGCTAGTGTCCTCAATACCACCCAAACTGCTCACAAAGAAATTATTACTTGTGTCTCTGTTACCCTGCAAAGCCAAAAGTCAGGAATAAACCAGGGTAGAAAACATTGCACCTCTGTGGTCTACGCCACACATATTAAAATTTGTAGTTATAGCTCCAAATCAGCTGCAGTCATAGTGCAAATGAACAGACATGACCGTGTCCCAATAAAACTTTATTAGCAAAACACAGAAAGCCAACTCAGGGGCCACTGTTAATCAACTCTTACATTTGAAGTTGAACATGCTTCATCATCATCCAATACTTCACAGCATACTGTATCTTTACTAAATAGTAGATGCATTAAGGGCCCTAAAGGAAACTACATAAAATAATGAATTCTTGAGTCCCATGCAGAACTAACTCAGAAGAAAACTCTCTTAACCCTTAAAACCTGTGTCACATACACAGGACTTAATCACTACCACATCCATGCCAAGACTTTCATATGCATAGAAGGAGAATTTTACTATTTATTTATTTATTTTAATATCTAAACAACTATATGCATGTTAAATAATGGTTTCCTTAATAAATAAATAAATAGATAAATATCTGACTATGCTTACTTTCTCCAAGCCCAAGCACAGAAAAGAGACGTGAGGGATTTTTTTTTCTGTTTTCTTAAAAGACTCAGAGGGTTTGGGGGATGGCTAACTTATTAAAATATTTACTACAAAAGAATGAAGACAGGAGTTTGGCTTCCCAGAGCCCACTTAAATACCTACTGGGCATGGCAAGCCTGTCTATAATTCCAGTACTTGGAAGGCAGAGACAGGAGCTTGAAAGCAAGATAAATAGGCTAGACTAGCCCTATCAGAGAGTGCTGGTGTCAAGTGAGACATTGCCCAGATGAATAAGGTGGATTACCATCAAGAAAGATTCCTGACATCAACCTTGGGCCTCAGATACGTGCACATACATGTGCACACACACCTGCACAAACACACACATGTGAAAGAAATAACAAAATAATAGAAGATGCATGAAGAACACATAGTTAGAAATCTTTCTTAAAACAGACCCCACCTGTCTAAGCACATTCTGCTAGGGCACATGAATTCACAGAGCCAGGACCAGCATAGAGGAGGCTGAATTTTGGAGGAATTGATCCTTCAGTACACCGATATTTGGTAAATGCTGGACGAAGAATACCAAAGTCAGAACACACACACACACACACACACACACACACACACACACACACACATACACACACACTCTATAGGTCAAAGCTGGGTATATTTTTATTATTATTATTATGATTAAATTATACAAGTTCAGAGGATTTAATCTGACAATTCTATACATTTATACAGTGTGTTCTGATGAGAACTGGGGAGTTAACAACTTTTTTAATCTCTTGAAAACAATCTTCCATAATCAGACAGATAAAAACTGTACATCCTTCTGAGCTGAGTGTGATGTTTCAGCACACGCATGCTAGGTCCTAAGCAAATCAGGGGAACTAATGTTCCTTTCTCCTTGTCCTTATTTTGTGTCTGCAGCCTTTGTCTCCCCTCGTCAGTTTTTCACAAAATAAATACTAATCTGTTGTGAACCAGGGCCACCCCACAGTTCTGTAGAACACAGGAACATATTTATTGTACCTAATTGTCTGAGTGCCTGTTATCTGACATCACAGCCCTCCCAGTTTCTAGTCATCACTGTTGTTTGCCTGTAGGTTCTAGACAGTAAATCTAATGACTTGTATTTTATGGCTAGAAGTTCTCATTGTCCTTAGACCATTTATTCACTGACCAAACACATGAAACTCTCAACACACAGACTTCAGACATGCACAGATAAAAAACAGAAACTGACCCATGTCCTGCCATATCATATTTAAGGCTCCCTCCACAATACAACGAATTTATTTTTATCTATGCCCATCAGATTTATTGACATAAATTTAAATAACCTGAAGGTTTTTAAACTAATCATGTTTCTTTTTTTTCCTTTATTAAGAAATTTATTCATTTTACATATCAACCTGTAACATAAATCTTAAAGTGTCTTATTAATAAAAAACACGGGAGCCAAATATTAGGGTGAACGCTGAAAGAACAGAGAGACAGAACAGGCTACAGCTAACCTCACCTTGCCAACTTCTCAGCCAATCCTGTTTCCTCAAACTGGAAGCCTCTGAGTCCTCAGATAGAATGAATCTCAGCTGAACTGCTCCTCAAGAGCCTAAAAGCTTAACCAGCTCTAGTTCCTGGTCCTCACACCTTATATACCTTTCTGCTTCCTGCTATTACTTCCTGGGATTAAAGGCGTGTGTCACCATGCCTGGCTGGTTCCAGTGTGGCTTTGAACTCGCAGAGATCCCAATGAATCCCTGCCTCCAGAATGCTAGGATTAAAGGCATGTGTGCCACCATTTTCTGGCCTCTATGTCTATCTAGTGGCTGTTCTGTTCTCTGACCCCAGATAAGTTTATTAGGGTGCACAATATTTTGGGGAACACAATATCACCACACCAACCACAGATAATCCCCCTCTCATCCCTCTTCCTGCTCCCCTCAGCCTTCCCCTCCAGCCCACTCTCCATCCCCTCCTCCAAAAAGGTAAGGCCTCCCATGGGGAGTCAGCAAAGCCTGGTACACTCAGGTGAGGTAGGTCCAAGACCCTCCCCCCGATCAAGGCTATGCAAGGTGTCCCACCATAGGTAATGGGCTCCAAAAAGCCAGCTCATGTACCAGGGATGGATCCTGATCCCACTGCCAGGAGGCTCCTTAAGCAGACCAAGCTATATAACTGTCTCATTTATGCAGAGGGCCTAATCCAGTCCCATGGAAGTTCCACAGCTGTTGGTCTAAAGTTTATGAGTTCCCACTAGTTTGTTTTGGTTGTCTCTGGATGTTTCCCCATCATGATCTTGATGCCCCTTGCTCATAGAATCCCTCTTCTCTCTTTTTGACTGAATTCCTAGAGCTCAACCTGGTGCTTGATTATGGGTCTCTGTATCTGCTTCCATCAATTACCGGATGAAGGCTCTATGCTGATAGTTAGGGTATTCATCAATCTGATTACCCGAGTAGGCCAGCTCAGGCACCTTTTCCACTATTGCTAGTAGACTAAGCTGGGGTCAGCCTTGTGGATTCCTGGAAACTTCCCTGGCACCAGGTTTCTCCCTATTCCCATGATGTCTCCCTCTATCAAGATATCTCTTCCATTGTTCTCCCACTCCTTCCCTGTTAAAGCGTATCTTTAAGAGGAGACATTTTTTAAAAATCGTGAGTCCATAGGTCAAGTTAATTAATCAAACAGACTATGCAGAAAAAGAAAGGAAAAGGTGGAAAGGGGATATAATTAAACTTTGTTTGTTTGTTTGGTCTGGACAAGACAAACCTTACTCTTGTTCGTGAGAGTTTGCTCGGGAAGAGCGAACATACAGCAGGACAGGAAATAGGAAGCACAGTTGTATTTTTGTTCTGACTCAAGTGGTGACTGTGTCTTGTCCGGGCTCCGACCTCACAATTGTACTCAACTGGCTAGTGTGAAAGAAATTGGCACCTAGGAAATGGAGGAGGAAAGGGAAAGAGGTCATTGCTCGAAGGAGAATAGACTCACTACTCCAAACCACCAAATTCCTAGAATAGAGATAGAAACAAAGGTTTTACTGGGTAGTGCTGTGGATATCGCTCTGTATATATAAAATGCTGATTGGCCAGCAGCCAGGCAGGAAGTATAGGTGGGTCAAAGAGAGAAGACAAGGGGGAAGTGGAAGGCTAGGACAGGGAGAGATGCTGCCGGCCGCCACCATGAGAAGATGTTAAGATACCGGTAAGCCACAAGCTACGTGGCAACTTATAGATTAATAGAAATGGGTTAATTTAAGATATAAGAACAGATAGCAAGAAGCCTGCCATGGCCATACAGTTTATAAGTAACATAAGTCTCTGTGTGTTTACTTGGTTGGGTTTGAGCAGCTGTGGGACTGGTGGGTGAGAGAGATTTGTCCTGACCTTGGGCCAGGCAGGACTGGAGAAAACTCGAGCTACAGGGTAGGAATGACTAAAACATTTGGATAGAAGTCTTCCAAGGTGAGGGAGATAAAAAGATTTTAAATTCTTGTCCTACACATGAGTTTTTGGTAGAAAAGATTCAAATCTGATATTTCTTACAAAACCTGTTTCTTTAAACAAACAAACCAAAACACACCCTTTTCTCCAAAGTCTTTAAGACCTTGACTCTTTCATTCTGCCCTATCTTGGAGTAAGAAGCTAAAATGGGGAAGGAGTGTCTGTGCAGTGACTGTTGTCTCAATAAGCCAGAGTTAGGTCCTTAGTACAAAGAATAATTATCCCACTTATCTCAAGCTCAAGTCACACTGAAGACTAAATCCTCTACTGGCCTCAACAGTACAAAAATAAATTAATTTTGGCCACCTGCATGATCTTAAACCCTTAACAGGAAACTGTAACCAAAGACTAAGAGAACTGGTAATGATCCAAAAGACTGCACTCCCTAGACAAGTCTACATAAGATGTTATTTAAACAAGTACATCTCACTAATATCGCCCAGATATAAGGCTTCAGATCTTGGCTCACTGGAGCACCTGGTGCAACCCAGGGAGACAGACCCTCTATTATTTTAACCTAAGAATTAAATGATGGCTCACCTTAAACCATGCTAATGAAGTAAAGCATCTTAAGCACCAATGCACTTAATACCAGCTCCACGGAGGAAAAAGATAAGAAAAAAAGATGTAATTAAGTCTAAGAGTAAAGGTTAGGTGAGGTCGTATAACAAAAAGGGGTAAGAATGAGCAGCACTGTTCCTCTTTCCATCTCCAACTGCTTCTCCTGTCATAATTAATGAGAACACAGCATCCTTATGGTCATCCCATCCCCTCGGGTTTCTGTGCACCGTGGTACCAGTGCTTCTTGGATTCACTCCCAATCACTGATTTCATCCCCTTGGCACTTGCTACCTTTAATTTCATAAGCCTGACTAAGATACATCCTTCTAAATCAGGAAGAGATATGTCTGCTGGAAGCTGAACTGTTGATCCTGTAAACATTTCTAGGTTTACTTTAAATGATACAGTGCTTCCAGCAGGTTAAATCTTGGGGAAAAATTTAAAGCAAAAAACAGGGATTATCACTACCTGAAAAATAGAGAATGGCATTAGTTGATATTGGAAAAGTAAAGTTTATCTGAATCTAAAATAGCCTCTCTCTCTCTCACACACACACCTTCATTAGAAGTAATAGAATATTTGTTTTGTCCGGTAAAAACTCATTTTAAATAAACTGAAGCCTGTATTCTTATTTAGCATAGTCTTAGGAGAACAGGCCCTCTCTCAAAACAATTCACTGTGAGGTCATTAGGAAGACCCAACTCCAGTGTCCTGGCTTCCCATGTGAACAAGCCAGAACCAACTCAAGGCAAACCATCAAAGGAATAAATGGCTCAGCCTGGTAGGAACGACAAGGTAGCCACTGTCTAGGAACATGCAGTTCAACCAATTATATACATTGTTTTCTTGCTTCAAAGAACTTAGAAAAATGCCCTTTCTTGGCTCCTCAGCCACACACAGTGAAGAACTAAATTGTTGGTGGTCTCTGATGCCCAGGCCATAGAACTATGAATATCCCATACAAACCCAGAATTTCAATGCATTTAAGATTTTTAGCAGTTCTGAACACATGAAGTAAATTCAACCAGAAGTAAATGTGACTCATTCCTTGTTTTAATTTTCAGGTTTAGAGAGTTAAACACGAGGAAAAACAAATGGTTAAAAAATACACGGAAATTATTCAACAACTCCACTCACTGTGATTTCTGATGAAACTGAGCCCTGTGTTGAAAGCACTTGGTCTAATAACTATTTAGTTTTCCTATAAAAACATACAAAACAGAAAGCCAGGCTGATTGTAATCTATACGATTTTCTGTGCAGGAATACAAAGACATATCATTTGCTATATAGAAAAATGTTTACTGATTAGAATGGTGATGCAGGAGCTGGAATGATCGATCCAGTGTGCAAAATATGCACCCATAAAGGGGTCCTGACATTAGTCCATGTGCACAGCTATGGGTGGATCTATACTGAGGTCAGGTCAGTAGGGCTGGTCCTCACATCAGATCATGTGTATAAGGAGACTTACACATACCCAGCATCAGTCTGCTTGGTAATAGTCATAGTGTTACCATATTGTGATAGATTTCTGATAAAATTAAAACCAAATATTTCCATAAAAATAAATCATTAAATTTGATCATTAATTCATGATCATTATCTGATTCACATATAAGGTTTCTGGGTCCCAATCTCACCACCTTATATATACAGATGGTTGAGTCATCTAGACTGTGGGTTGGTTTGTGAACATTAACAGGGTCCTTTCTGATTAAAACACCACAGGTTGCAAATAGACCCATCACATAGAAAACTGTAGACTAAGAATAAGAGTGTCAGAAAGTAAATATGGAAAGTGAATAACTGACAGCATAGGAAACAAAGAATTTAAAGGAAAAACATTTGAAAAACAAGATAGATATTGAACTGTGCTTTCATTCAGAAAGCCACTTTGAAGACAAATGTCCAAATAGTCACAAAGGAAACCTCAATTTCTTTCCCGTTGCTCTATGGCAAAGACACTGCAGGCGCTGTAAAGATGCACTCCTTCATGACAAGTGCCCAGCATTTTGTATTATTAAATGCAGCTAACTTGCAAATAACTGGTACCACACATCATGCTGCGTGCATCACGTCACTTGTCATTTGCAATCATCATTCAAATCTAATACATGGCACCTATCCCTGTGAATCGGGACCATCATTTGCCACCCATTAGATAGAATCTGAGGCATAAGAACTCATTTGCAAAAAAAAAAAAAGTTACCCCCCTCTCTCACATCTGTCGCTACAGTCTATGCACAGCAAACTGAGGCTTGTAGCTTGTGAAGTATTATGACTGTCATTCCTTTCACAATTATCCACAAAAAACCCTGAACAGTTGCATATTCTTTTGCCTTGATTTTCTTTTCTTCTTTCATTCCATGAAATTGATTTCAGTAGGTTTTGTAGCAAGAAGTATACAGCCGCCTGACACACATTATCCCAAGAATGGAAACACATGGGAGTCAAATACCACAAGCAAATAACTGAAAGGTGAATTGTGGCTGTCTCTGGAAGTGTTGATTTCCTTATGTCTTACTGCGTTTTCCACATTCCCTAGGAAGGAGGATGGCCAAGTGTAATGGTTGCAAACACGAACATTATTAAATTTTCAAGAAGCAGGAGCAAAGAAGGATTTGAACGCCAATACATTTAAATTCATGTGAAAGTCACCATACACCTTGGAAATGGTAAATGAGTGAACCTTTCTAGAAATTGCATGGATTCCAATTCAAATCCCTTCTGGTGCCCCATAAGCACAAACTGCCTGAAGAGGTATTTTTCTTCTGCTGCACAATAAGCTCTCCTTATCAAAGAGTGCTAAGGATCTTTAACTGACTTCACTCTTGGGGACATAAAGCATCACTGATATAAAGGGAAACTGGCCCAGAAATGGTTTCACAATATCTAGGGCTAACTATGAACAAAATAAATAGGCCTGTTCTATTTTTCCACAGTTCATATTTTTAAACCATTACTGGTTTCTGAAAAAGCACACATGCTATCCAAATTTGTCTTGCTAGGTCATGTCTTCCCCAAAAAGAACCCAAGGGCTGGGCTATTTTTAAAATTTCATAAGTGGTCAGACTCCCTCCCAAATGTGCTGAGCCTAATCCCACCAAATTTCCTAGATGGAATTCCTGCCTTCCTCCTTCAGGGTTATCTGCCTGAAATGTGTATGTGCATAAACGTGGATTCATCTGGAAAGTGCAGGGCTTCGTCACGCTGTGGGCTTGCTGGGAACCTGTTAATGTGGCAACAGTTTGTCATGGACTGTTTCATTAATCTTCACAACAGCTGGAAGGGGTGCAAACTATTATATCAACTTTAAAGATAAGGAAATTACCCTCAGAAGCAGGCTCTTGGTCATGGAGCTCGGGAAGCCCAGTCCATTCCTTCCTTCTTCGTTTATCAAGTACCCACAATATAGTAAACATTGTTCTAGAGTATAAGATACAACCTGGGTCCCTAGGGTCTCCAGGCTCTCAAAGCATACTTACTATAAAATAGTATGTTTTGTTTGTCTGAAATTCAGGAATCACTGAGCATACTGCATTTTTGTCTGTGTTCACCTTACACTGGCCACCAGGGTGACTCAGGCTCTGGCCCATTCTCTTCCAGAGGAACTGGGCTTGGGAAGCAATGCTATGAAGAAGACCAGCAGAGCAGCTCAAATAGGGACACCCAGGGACAATGTTCCATTGAAAACCATATCTAGCTGCTACTGCACCCAGAACAGGCACAGGAGACAGCCTGTCACAATCTTCAGTTTACCCTGTGTCTTCTCACACCCCTTAAGAGAAGCTGGTATCTTGACCAAAGGCCGAGTTTTTCAGTCCTCCAGAGATGGTGGAGACTCTTGAGCCAAGCTAATGGGAAGCCTTTGTAAAAGATTTGAAAGAAGAGTGGGGCATGCAGGATCAACACTGGCTGGGATCATATTTGTACCTGCTTTTGAGAAAAGGGTCTGTTCCTGTTAGATCACAGTCAAATGCAAGCCTTAAGGTGTATAGCCTCTCGCCTTCTTATGCTCATTCCAAATGTAACTATCTAGAGGTCATTCTAACCCTGTTTTCCTGAAATTTCCTACAGATGCATAAAGGGACAAATAAAATCTGAGATTAAGCTTGTTGCATGGTCTGATATCTTTGGGGTTCTACAAGGAGGAAAACATTATGCTACATTTTAATAAAACAAAAAAGCAAACAAAAAGGCTTGACCCATACTCTGATACCTAAGAAAAGGATGGTCCTTGTGAAGAAATAATATAATAACCTCAACAGTGTAGTCAGAACAGTAGACCCTTGAGTATTAATGGAACAGGGCAAAGCAGGTAATGTTCATGACCAGTAGAGGACACTGAGTCAGGTCCTTCTCTGTGAGAAGGGTGTAGCCAAGAAGGAAAAAATGGCATGGGTTGATGAGGAATTAGCCAGTATTAAAGAAAAAATTAAACCTGATCCTGGAAGAAAGAAAGTATGCTGTATAGCTATGGGAAACTTAATAATTCCGTAGGCCTAGACCATGTGGGGAATTATGAGACAGGAGACACAAGACAGAGTAGTGCCAGTCACACCAGAGAGTCAATTGGTGTCCGATGGTGCTCCCAAATGCAGGCATTACATAAAAGAGGATGTTAGCTATGATTACAAAAGGAGAAGAAAAATCTAGAGACCAGGAGACCAGTTTAAAACCTTTGCAATGTATAGCAATATATAGCCCACACTCTGAGTGATGGAATGTGATGAGATCAACACTGGAAATCCCCTTGTCCCATCAACTGTAGAAAGTAAGAAAAAAAAAAAAACACCAAGAATCTGTCTGGCTCACACCTACAGCCTCCTCACAACTGTCCCATGCAGCACCCACCCAACACTGTGCCCCAGGCTACCTTCTCTCCATTCACCTACAGTTACAGTTGCATATCACGAAACCTGTGCATTGAAGGCATGCATTAGAGCTTCTAGGAAGCCACAGGTGAGCTGTAGTGTAGAGTTGAGTCGGTGACCCCTTATGTCCTCCCCAAATGCACTGACATAGGCTCTAAAGGAGATCATTCTCAGAGATATTCTGTTTATCTGGAAGACCCAGAATGCAATTTAAATTGAGCTTCACTCTGGTCTATATAGGGATTTTCAAATTGTCAATCTACCAAATATACTTCTTATTACATACAAATGTGTCTGATATAAAAGATGCTCAAGATGCCTTCCTTGAGTTCCAGAAGAATCCATATTTATGTATGGCATGTTCCTGAATGTAGGAATTACACACATTTTTCAGAGGAAATATCAGTCAGAATGATGGAGAAAACTCTAAATCTGGGAGTTGGGCCCCTGTGCCTACATACACACAGGTGCTGACAACACACAGGAATCTGATCACCCCCAGGAGACATTGTGATATTTCCTTTGAATTCCCAACTTCCTGGCATTGGGCTATTCAGGGACACTAAAAAAAAAAAAATAAATAAATAAATAAAAAAAGAAAAGAAAAAAAAGGTGATGGTGGGTGTTTAGAAGCACAAGCACATGGAGGTGTATGGTCTCTTGAACTCTCCTGAAAAACACACACAAGTCAAGAACATGTTTTCTTGGGTCAAAGTGCCTAGGTTTGAAACTGGGGCCCATCTTTCACAGGGTGTATGCTTCTGGACAATTTAATTTATTTTTTGCTTCACTTTTCTCATCTCTAAAGTAAGAACAGAAGCCAGAAAGAACCCTCTTCTGGGACTGTGGTCTGAACAGTTTCATGAATTCAGATCTGAAGACTTGCTGCAGAAGGGAGGGGCTGATTCACACTTGGAGTAAGGAGCTCACCCCCTCCCTTTCTGAGGATTTACCACATGTCATGCACATAACACTTCATTCTTAGATGAAATTACATTATTCAGTACACAATGATTTCAGCACAGAAACCCGGGTACCATTGTACAGATATACAATGAAATCAGAAAATACCTGTGGAGGCAAAACCCAGCATCTTACCTTGTTCCTACGACAAGTTCTTTCTGTCCTGGGTCAAAGGTTAACCTCGAGAAATCCACAGCATTCTCCGCTCTGAACTCCCGTAACCAGGGGCCAATTTCTAAATATGAAAAAAAAAAAAATAAAAAATGAAAAAGGTGAAAACACAAATGATCTTCCTCCAGGATGACAGAGAGGGCGCATCAGGTAGCAAGCAGAGCAGCAAGGATTCAGAGGTCCCCTGGTGCAATCATTGGGTACCACTGGAGGCTTTTTTATTAGGAGATCACATAATCCATACATTAACCTGTAAAACGCAGAAGGTGGCCACTCAATAAAGAGAAATGCAGACATCAGAGCTTGGGTGTGATTTACAAGCCAAATGTGCATTTTCCTGTTGGCTGCAGATGAGCATTCACACTTCACATGACCCATCAGAGGAACAGGGAATGATGACGACCATCTCCCGTCAGACTCCAGGACTGAGGCCTGCACACTGCCCAACCCCACTAGGTTTAGAAGCAAGGACAAAGCATGGGCACTTCTGCCTCTTTCAAATGTATGTTTCCATCCCGGGCCAATTAAATTTCTATTTTGGCCCTGTAATTAGACTTATTAAACACATTTGGCTCTTTATGGATGAGAAATTTGCAGCTACTCAATTGCAATGCTCAATTGCATTATTTCTAAGGGAAATTAGGAAACAGCCACTCTGAGGGTCCAGGCTCTTTCTTCCTTTTTCTTCTTCTTTTTTTGAAAATTTTTACAAGCACTGTTAACTCTTCTTAGAAGTTAACTTATCAGAGTCTGATGGTGATGAGATGACAGTGTGTGAAGAGGGATGTAACGCTGCTTCTGAGCCATGCCTCATTCCTGGCACTGAAGAAACACACAGAGCGTTGCTTGCCAGTTTCAGGGTACCTTCTCTTCTTCCTTGGCAACCAACCATATAATTGGATGTTCTTTTTCTCTGATTTAGCGTTTTAATAATATCATACTGACTAAATGGGCATATGCTAACTGTCAAACCAATGCTGTCATTGGTTTAAAGAAGGACAATAGTTTCTTTGAACAGACACTGAAGATAAAAACAGATCTAGTATAGGAAACTCTTCCCATATAACATGTACCACAGAGGTAGCTGCATGTGTGGATAGCAAAATATCTTCACTGCCAGTTACTAGGGAATTGAAATTGATTGAAAGTTATTTTCCTCTTAAAGAAAAGCAGGTCTAAGCTTATACACAGACTTGTTTTTGAAATTTTAATATATATGCTACCCCAATTTCTTCTTGGCATTTTACACACTTTTTTGCATGTTTACCATAAATCAATTAAAACAACTACTCATTTATAACTATGTATATACAAGACATCAGTGTTGTAATACATTATTAGTAAATGATCCTTCTAAGAAATTATGATTCCATCAGGGCAATAGCACTAATGTCTCTATAAACGTAAGTATAATTTATAAACATCTGTAGGGCTCTAGGAATTATACAACAACAGAGAGGAGAGGCTGTGGGAATAATGGGGGGGAAGAGTCACCCAGAATCACAGGGCAGCCGTCCTAGAGGAGCAGGCAAGGGAATAACATGCAGACCACAGTGACCCTCTCTACCAACCTCATATGGAAATCACATTTAAAAAAAAAACTTTGCTTTTGTCTTGTTTTAATGATTTAATTTAGTTTTATTTTATGTGCATTGGTGTTTTGTCTGCATGTATGTCTGTGTGAGGGGTCTGTACCGGTTCCCTGGAACTGGAGATAGTTGTGAGCTGCCATGTGAGTGCTGGGAATTGAACCTGGGTCTTCTGGAAGAGCAATCAGTGCTATTAACCACTGAGCCACCTCTCCAGCCCATCATCTAACCATATGTATTCTGACATGAGGTTTCCTCTCTCTGTATCTCATATAACCATCCTTACTATGACAGTACTTCCGGGTAATGGGAGATGAAAACCAAAGTTCTGGTGTCTACAGCACAGAAGCAGTGCCTTGGACATGGTGGCCATTGAGGAAGGTGTGAAGTTAAAGGTTAGGAATGAGTGAGTCCATTCAAGAGTTGGTGAATTAATAAGGAAGGAGTAAGGATGAAGAATGAAGAAAAGAAAAAATAATAGCAACTTAAGAAATGCTAGACTGGAAATCGAGAGGTATACTTAACATGTAAACCATAGGGAAATTCAGGTACAGTCTATGACATCTGGGCTTCATAGCAGATGTAACAAGAAAGCATCTATAAGTTTTCAAAAGAGCACTTAATTTACCGAATCAAAGATCCTGGGAATAGGAATGGGCCATTGACAGAGAGGATGCTGTGGAAAGTGTAGAGAAAGAGTAAGAATACCAGATATGAAAAACACTAAATATCATAGAATTTAGGTAGTTACCATGAAAATGGAAATGCAAGAGGTGCTGGGAGGGTCTTTGTCAGACTGGTGATTAGAGATGAGACCAAGGAGGGGAAATTAAAGGAAACAAAACATTTTCAGGTTAAACCAAGGAGTCAAGGGTCAGAGGGCATGAGCTGATTTACTGAAAGGTCATGGATTCAACTGCAACTGAAAGAATGTCACCCACTAAAATGGACAGGTGGACTGCAGAGACATCTTCACACATCACTAAGACCAGAAGAGCTGACGTGATGCTTAATTTCAAAAGCATCACCATTAAGAGGAGAAACCCACAAACAAAGAGCCCTGATCTAGACTTCCAGGCTGGAGGGAGTGCATCTCACTTCACTCACCACAACTTGCAAGCTCTCCAGAGGCAAGAACTCAGGCCCTCTCCCAAATACAAGAGGGAAAAAAATTAACAGAGCCAAGGCTGACCTTGCTTGTTGGTGGAGAAATGCAAACCAAGTGAGAGCAGAAAACATTATTACAAATATCAGAAAATAATCAGCTAGCTTGTTCAGCATCCATTCATCAGTTAAAAGTGGGACAGTGGAGACAGTAGGAGCCGGATGAAAAGAAGCACTTCAGGCTTAGGCTTCTGTTCTGAAGAACAGCAACAATAACAAAACAATGGTGTTTCTGAAAACATTCCCAAGAAGTAAAAAGAAGCTGAGCCAGAAAAAGAAAATGAGTTAACAGTATAGTGGTCAGTGTTCTTCCATTTCGTTAATTGAAATTCAAATGTGCCTCCTCCCCCCACCCCCCCCCCCCCCAAACAAAACAAAACAAAACTGTACTTTTATAGGAGCAACACTCACTCAAAAATCAACCTAATTGTATAATTTCTTCATTTGGGTTGTCTATTGCATTCCTGATCAATGTTAGTCTGCCTCAACTTTGTGTATCATATACCCTTACTTCTTACTGAATCCATTAAGGCACTTGTGGGAACTTCTGCATAGACCAAGCCCTAGAACTAAACACCTGTATGCACAAACCACAACTTCTCAGTGTTCTCCATCCTCTCCTGAAGACCAGGGCTCTGATTTTTGCAAAATCTCATCTCTTTAAATTTCTTTATTCCTTTTCCTATGTCAGTCCTTTAAAATCTCCAGTAATAACCACGTCACTGCCCTTCAACATGTAGAACTCTATTTATTAAGAAAAGTTTTAAAGCTTATTTGGTTGCACTATTTTGCTATTAAAAGCACATAAACTAATTGTATAATGAACTCCAACATATGGCATGCTAGAGCGATGAGAAGATTAGGTTTATGTGTATTTTGGCCAAATCCATAAGGCATATACAATGTAAACATTTCATAAGTTATTCCAGACAAAAAGGGAAAGCTTCCCAATTCAGTTTGAGGTTGTAATTATTATGATAATCTAAGTGGTAAGGCTGAATCAGTAGCATTCTAAAAATTGAATCTCAGAGATCAACTGAGAACACAGCTTAAATTATACTAAAGAAATGTATATAGTATCAGCAAATCAGATATATGTGTGCACATACAAATACACATGGAAACATACATATATTCATGTACACACAATTTGCACATACATACATAAATGTATTCATATGGAACATAGGTAATTAGGCTTATCTAAGAAATGTAATAAAGACCCTGTAATCCTAGCATCAGAAAATATGTAATTTACCTTCATGATAACAGATGTCAATAACAGCAGTAAGTCATTATCAATATTGCCTTACAAAATTCATAAAATAAACAGAAACAGTCTAGCTCGGGAAGTTCAAGTTGAGGTGGGGTGTAACACAAATCTTAAAAGGTCTTATTAATAAAATCAAACCTGAAGCCAGGTATTGGGGTAAATGCTGGAAGATCAGGGAAGCAGAACAAGCCACAGCTTCCTCACCTCTCCAATTCCTCAACTGATCCTGTTTCCTCAGACTAAAAACCTCTGAGTCCTCATCCAAATGGATCTCAGCTGAACTGCTGCTCAAAAGCCCAAAAGTTTAACCAGGCTCTAGTTCCTGGTTCACACCTTTTATATCTTCCTGCTTCCTGCCTGGAATTAAAGGTGTGTGTCACCATGCCTGGCTGTTCCCAGAGTGGCTTTGAACTCACAGAGATCCAGACAGATCTCTGCCTCTGGAATGGTAGGATTAAAGGTGTGTGTTACCACTGTCTAACCTCTATGTTTAATATTGTGGCTGTTCTGTTCTCTGACCCCCAGATAAGTTTATTGGAGTACACAATATATCAACCACAGTGGGGCAGGAGAGAAGCCTCAAGAGACTGGACAGTTAGCAGAAAATGAGTTTTGGGGTAGATCAAGAAAGGTGAAGAAGAGAGCAGAGTGAAGAAACATCCCAGAGCACTCCATGCGCTGAGGAGATACAAGTTTCATCAATATTCCTATGCTCATTGTTACAAAGGGCTGATTTTCTTTCTTCCTCCTCTGATATTGCTGGAAGGTGCATGTGATGGAAGGGACCTTAAGTACAACAGATAACAAGAGCATTGCTGAGAAGTGAAGCAACACAAAACTTGCAAGTCCCAACTGAGTACCTGGGTATCATTACGACACCCAATGAATAACCTGGAAGACTCAACCTTTGCACAAGCATGATTATTGACACATGTAATGATTTTCTACCACAAAGTCAGATGAGTTGATTTTTTGAGTTCTTATGACAACATAAGCTCACATATTATATTTTGTCAATATTTTACCAAACGTATACAAATTCTGCTTTTAAAAGGTATGTGGCTTGCACTTTTAAGAAAACTATTTTATCGTCATGAGTGATGGATAATAAATTTGGTCAAAAGTAATTGGGGACTTTAAACTGTATGCTGGCTAGACAGATGCAAGTCAGTGCCCCTTCCTTATGCAGGAGAGATAATTGGAAGAACTCTTACCTCAAGCAAAAACATTCTAGAGATAGTGCAGGTAATAATGCCATAAGCTGATATCTGAAAGTATGGCCAAAGGGGACTCCTGTTGCTAAGGACAATAGTAAATCCAGACTGGGTGGGCTGCAGCCTGCAACACCAACTCAGCAACCCAACTTGGCTTGATTTGTCAAAGTGGATAAGTGTGGATAAGGATGGGCATGGTGTAGTTCCAATTTCATCCCACATTCTTTCACTCTTCAGTTTATTGCAGGACAGAGAAAATATTGCAAAACATCTGTGGGCACTGGGAGTTCACACTGAAATCAGAATCACAGTGTACACTTCGTGAGGACTGGCGATGGTAGGAAAATATTCCCCGAGCCACAGACAGAAAGCAATGTGCATCAGACAAAGAAGTTGAAGCACAAAACAAAACCTATTGTTTCTATGTCTCATGAAGCTGTGTGGCTAACGCCCTGCCGTTGAAGTGATGCATGGACAATACACAGCAGGACCACTGGCACCAAATGAGGTAATGCATAATATAAGCAGGATGGTTGGTTCTAGGTTCTGTTACAGGCAACTTACCAATCTGCCTCTCCACAGTTCTCTTTATCATAGGTGAGAAAATTGAAGCATGGTGAGGGGAGTCATGCTTAGATCAAAAGCCAATGACATAGAAGCTCAACTAGTCATGGAGCTGTACTATGAACACTCAACAGACATAAAAATGCAGCAGTACATTTCCAAAGTTGCAAAACAAGAGGAAAACCAGCAAGCTCTTCATTTCAAAAGTAAATGTATTCTTATTGATATATTGTTAAGCAAAATCAATACCCACTTGGAGACTACAGAACAGTGAAATTCAGTCTTAGAAAGCTGGGCTCACAAAGCCAATCTCTCCTTCAGCCTGCACACAGCATCTACTGCTTTTTCTATTGTTAATAATGATCTGTATATCAATCAGGATCTGAGGAGGAACACCCTCAGAGCTGGGGAGAAGGTTCATGCAATTCTGACAACCTGTGTTCTTCCCATTCCCAGAATCCACATGAAAATTCCTACATATCAGGGCACACATCTGCAATGCCAGCGCTCTTACAGAAAGGGAGGAGGTAGAGGCAGAGACTTTCATTTATAGGCTAGCTTGCCTTGCATACAGTGCTAAACAACAAGAGGCACTTTCTCAAACAATATGGAAGGCAAAGATTGACACCCAAGGTTGGCTTCTGACCTCCACATGAATGCCAGGGCACATATTCATTCACTCCTAGGATCTCTCTCTCTCTCTCTCTCTCTCTCACACACACACACACACACACACACACACACACACACACACACAAAACCAGGCACACACACACACATGCACACACCCAATTTATAATGTCCACTAGCCAGGTTTTAGGATCCAAATGTCTTTTGTAGGTATTAAGGATGAAAATGCCAACCATGTACAAATCTGCCTTATTGTAATGAACAAGATTCTGCAATGAGAAGACAGGGGTTGAATACATTGAATCCAATGGCTAAAGATCTATGCCCTCAATCATGAAGTGCTGATGTGTGAGTGTGTATGGGGGGTGGGTGTCAGTCAACCATGAAGTGCTGATGTGTGAGTGTGTATGGGGGGGGTGTCGCAGTCAACCATGAAGTGCTGATGTGTGAGTGTGTATCGGGGTGTGTGTGAACCAGACACCATCCTGAAGATGTAAGAGCTGACTCTTGGCTGTTGTCAGCACAGCAGAAAGGAGAGTGCAGGGTGGAGTACACAGAACATTCTGGAAAGTCTTTTTTACTCACTTTTTCCTGAGGTGTAAAAAGAGAATCTTACCATAAAGTTAGTTAATACTCTTTAAAGTTGGCAAGCCTCTCTCTTTTGTGGACTTCATTTGCAGCTTTTGTGCATTACAAAACCTGCCCTATCAACACAATCTAAGGTAAGACTATGATTAAAAACTCAGGGAGTGAAGTATTTTAAAGCCACACCAAAAATAGGGTAGCAGGTCTGTACTGGTTTGCTCCACTGCTTCCTGCTTGCTAACTGTTACCTCTCTTTCCCTATGGCCCCCTTTTCTAGACATCATCCTATGTCATATGCAAAAGTCAAGTTCCCTTTGAGCAGTTGTCAATGCTCCATGCCAAGAAACATCCGTAAAAAGAGAATCACAAGGAGTTCAGCCCCCAAGTTCTTTCTGAAATTCTTTAAAAGGCTACAAAATATTTCAGCTCCCAAACTTCATGTGTCTGTCTATCTAGTAGCAACTCAAAACAAAATATTTCATCAGGGCTCAACCATTCATCACTTAATCTACTGAGAGGTAGAGTACTCTACAGCCACTCCAGCTCTAAGATTCCATTCATTTCTGTAATTTCCCTGCCCATATGACAAATACTTGAACTATCACGGGAACTAAATGTCAACAGCAGGAGAATTTTAAGCAACTATGGACCCAGGTACTTCTGAGTTATACATGACACACTGGGTAAGAGGTAATAATGGACAGTTCTCAGAAAAATGCTTCAAGGAATACCTTATGAATGGGATTCACCTTTTCTCCTGCTTAGAATTGTTAAGACCTTTGCAATTTTCTACTTTACTAAATCCTTCATCACAATTTCCTTATGATAAGGACCAAGGTGGTCAGGGGCTGGCTTTAATTGCTGGTAACTCTCCCAAGAAGCAATTTATGCTCGATATTTTAGAAAGAAGTTTCAAGAATCCATATGCAATGCAAATTCTTGAAATTCTAAGCTAACATCAGTCTGAAACCACCCCCTCCATTCCCCATGAAGCTAGTCCTCAGCCTGCTCCATCTTAAATTTGTGAGTCTATCCTGCAGAAGGGTCTTCATCTTGCATTGTGACCCGTAACATATGACTGTAAGCTATAAAATCTAATTGCAAAATCTTAATGTTTTGCCAGGGGACATTAAAAAGTAATTTCCTTTAGATTTATGACTTTAGAATTACAAATGCTGATAATATGACTAAAATTGGGAAAACGAGTACTTTTTATTCAATAGGTACTGTCTTCCCCTGCCACATCTCTCTCATCCCACCTCAGTGCCAGGAGTAATCAAACAACGTGCCATGTACTGTGGCCATGTAAGCCACAGTAACTTGAAGTCTGGCAAGTGTGAAAAGAGCCAAACGGCTCTAGGTAGTATCAAGGATTGCAGAAAACCATTTGGAGACGTCTTGGTTCACATAAGCTTCTGTCACATTCACAAATTTGTCAGATCTCTGCTATTAGAACAAAGTTCACTGGCTTTAGCCATAATGGTCTCCTTCTGCTCAACCCTTATACCTTATGCTCAGTTTCTTTTCTTTCTTCTGTTACCTGAAAATCACATTCTAATGTAACCCACCACCTCTGCAGACTTCAGAAGCAAGCTATGAGAACGTAAGAGATATGCCACATCATTAAAAGAAGTCTCTGTGCTTGGAGAGATGTCTAATAAGTCCCCAGGTGGCGTCTTGGCAGAAATAGAGACTCCAGGTATGCACCAGAACCAGAACATGTTTTCCAAGACAGACCCACATTTTCCCCAGAACTTATCATTACAACAATGTACACCAACAATACTGGGGAGCCCAGCTATTCATTTATGTGGCCATGAATATTTATTAAGTTCCTGCTCTATAAAAGAAACTACTGCAGTTACTGACTGGGAAACAAAGTCACAATTATAATTTAGCTTCGAAAGAATAGACACTCACAAGAAAGATAAACTGAAGAAGATACTAATGGGTCCCATGAGGGAAAAAATAAGGTAATAAATGATTTAGTGCAGCTCTGTCCAACAAAAACGTTATACACGTCATTTGGAAAGTTTTAGTGACCACATTTAAAATGCTAAAATGTTGGTAAATTAATTTCTATACTATGATTTAATTTACTTAGAATATTTGAATATTACCCCAAATGAAACTTACTATGTTGTTTTTATTGCTTATCTACAACATCTTTGAAGTTCAATGTGTATATTCTCTGGGGGAAGATGGGGAGAGCATGGTTGTACAGGAGTTTGAAGCAGTGCACATGTATGATGGTGCATGTGGATACTAGAGGCCAGCCTTAGTTGTTTTTAGGAGTCAAACACTATTTTTTGAGACAGAGTCTCTCATCAGAACCTGAGATTTTCTGATTAGGCTAAGCTTGCTGGCCAGGAAGCCCCACCAATCAACTATCTTTATCTCCCCAGCACTGGGATTAAATCACACGCCACCATGCCCAGCTTTTCAGATGGGTGCTGGGGATCAAACTTAGGTTCTAATGTTTGTGCACCAAGCACTACCAACTGAGTCATCTTCCCAACCTAATCAATGTGTTTCCCCAGACTTACTTAACTTCTTTAGTTAGAGTGGTCACATCTCACTCAGTACCTGTACACAGCTAGTGTCTTCCCTATGGCACAGCACACATCAAAGATTCTAAGAGTAAGCTCCCTTGATAGCACAGAGGCCTTGTTCTATGATTATGTTAGAGGCTGATCCTAATCAAACTTCGCCCCATTCTCCACACACACTGTTGGAACAGTTTGTCTAGAAGCTCAGGTGCAGAACTTTATATCTGGGGGAGAACTAATTAAATTAGAAATTGTTTCTTAACATGCTGGTTCGGCAGGTCTAAGGTATTTAATCCAAATACACTCAGAAAGAATCTACGTTTTGACTGAGTCCTTGACATTTATCCCTTCCTGATGGGAATTTTTTTCTTTAATTTACCTGAGAAAATTAATCCATGCTGTATACTCTACATTAGCAAGGTGGACATGGTGTCTTTGGACATGCTGGCTGAGTATGACCTCTGGAGGGGACAGAGAGAGATGAACATAGATCTGCCGGGCAGAAACCCCATGCATGATAGATAAACCTTCAGTGGAAACACAGGCCATCAAAGCAAGGTGAGTCTCTCTGATGGGCAGTTTGTAAATGCTTTGTAAAATGGGACCTCTGGGAGAATTTGGCACTGTGTATAGAATTCTGCATCTATCTCCTGGACTTTGCCAGATGTGTCTGCACTGTGTAGTATTGGTCAACATGACACAACCTGGAGAGACTCTGAAAGACAGAACCTCGGTTAGAAAAATTCCTCCCTCACACTGGCCTGTGTGCATGTCCGTGGACCATTTCCTTGATTATTAATTGATGGGAAAGCCCTGGACAAATGGATCTCAGATGAGTATGAAAGGTAGCCAAATATGGGAGCAGAAGCCAGCTAGTAAGCAGCATTCTTCAGTAGTTCTGCTTCTGCTCCTGACTGAGTTTCTCAACTATCTTCCCTCATTGGAAGACTGTGATTGAGATGTGTAATAAAAGTAAACCCTTTCCTCCAGGAGTGGGCTATGGTCATGGTGTTTATCACAGCAATAGAAAGCAAACAAGGACAGTTCCATTGATCTTTAATAATCTCAATCAACATACTATCAATTTAGAAAAACATATTTGAAAGATTAACAGTTTTTTTTTCATATTGCCAGTCCTTCTAGTTAATTATCAAACCTAGAAGTCTTGTAAATTCCTATCATCCCCTCTTTCTATGATAAACACCATACATAATAAAAACTATATATGAATTTCTGGATGGTATTCAATTAGCATCAACTGGTTTAAATGAGTCAGAAATATATACAAATTACTAGCTGACTTTGGTGATTAAGTTGTTAAGAAGAGATCCAAGTTCTCTTAAATTGAATCACAAAGACGTTAAATGTTAAGAGAAATAAGCCAGATGTAGAAAGACAACTATTGCATGCTAAATCGGTCACTTTTATGTTGTTGTGATAAAACACCAAGATCAAGGGAACGTACAGAAGGAAAGATTCATTTGGGCTATGGTTCCAGAGTGGTGAGAGTCCATCACTACAACTGGGAGGCAGCAGGCAAAGAGGCTGGAGCAGCAGCTGTCTGAGAGCTCACATCAGGAACCCACAAACACAAAGCAAGAACACAGGCCAGAAATTCCAGTCTTTAAACTCTCAAAGGCAACACCCAGTGACATATTTTCTCCAGTAAAGTCACAACTCCTAAATCTCCGTAAAGAGCGCCATCAACTGAGGACCAAGTGTTCAAACACACGAGCCTGTGAGAGACATTTGCACTCAAACCTCCACATGTGTTTTTTCTCACATAGAGGATGTAGACGGAAACTATGAGATGGAGGAAGATGTTTAAAAGGAAGGTAACAAGGGGATACAAAAGCAAGTCATGGGGTTCAAAGACTCAATATCACACATTTCCTTTCATGTGGAGACTATACAGATAGATTACAGAGATGATAGATAGATGATAGATAAACAGATACACAAGAGACATAGATGATAGAAAGATAGATAGATAGATAGATAGATAAATGATAGATGGTAGATAGATATATAGATAGATGATAGTTAGATGATAGATAGATGATAGATAGATAGATAGATAGATAGATAGATAGATAGATAGATAGAAGGCAGATGATAGATGCAAGCATGTTATTTATTTACACATACATACATAGACAGACAACATGAGAACAATATGGAGACTATTTGGGAAATGGACAGGAACCAGGCAGAGGTGGGAAGGTAGAAATGGAGAGACAGCTCAGAGGTGAAGAACATATATTACTCCAGCAGAGGGCCTGATTTGGGGTCAGGAGGTTCACAACCACATAGAACTCCAGCTCCAAGGAACCTAAAACCCTGTTCTGGTTTCTATCTGCATATGCACTCTCATGTGCAGATACCCACAGACACACACACACACACATATACATGTAATTTTAAAACAAATCTTTAAAACAGTCTTAAAAAGAAGTACTCAGGGGTGGGAGGCGGGTCCAAGTGAAGAGCAATGTTATGTGTGTATCAAGATAGCAGAGGTGAATCTTTTATGTTGAACATTTTAAAAGACAGAGAAAAGTAAATATTTTTAAATTAAAAAAATAAGCATACATCTTAAGTGTCTAGTCCATAGATTTATGAGATACCACTTCTTTTTTTAGAGCCAAGGCTGCCACCTTCTTTCTAGGGGCTACCATAGGTTTGTGACTTGAAACCGGGGCAATACCATCCATCATGTACTTAGTAGCATTTATTGTGAATTCTCTTCATAGGATTTATACAACTTCTGTTTTCCGGAATGGTGTAAGGTGCATTGGACATTTATCTTTACTTCAGACACTGGCATTAAAAACCAGTAAATTACCAACAGACTACACAAATTAACAAACATTCCATTCCAAATTCCCATTATTCTACTAAGTACCATTAATATTCAAGTAAAGAAAGCCAGACTGCAGTCTGTGATAGATAAATCTTTCAAGGGAGTTAGAAACAAGCACAGTTACATCCATTGCCATGTGTGTCCCCATCCATTGTGAAAGCAACACAGACAGAAGAAATCACATTCCTGGAGTCTGGTGGCCCCATAGACCTCCCAACATATGGACTTACTCAAACGCAGCCAATCCCCAGCAGCCAACCCACACCCTCTGCTCACACTAGATTTCTTTGTTCTCTAAGTTCATGCTTACACCATGTCTGGAGTTCAGTGACTCTCATAGCTTACTTTTCACTTCTCTCCATCACACTCCCAAAAGACTACTGTAAAACCAATATGATAAAACATTCTGCTATGGTTAGTGTCAGTTGCATTTATGTGGTGTGGTAATGTGTAGGTATCTGATGACCAGGACCCTTTCTAATTCTATGATGATGCCTTGCTGTGTGTGTCTTAGCAAGCCCTTATTTGTATCAGTTATTAACTAAGGAGTTTGAGTAGATTTAGTCCAGAGTTCTTTGATTTATTTATCTTGTCTCTATTGTTAAAAGATCAATTATCTGTCTCTATATATGTATTTACTCAGTGACCCTGAATGGTGTGGGTTTGTGGGTCTGTATGCTTTTATTGTTGTTGTTTTGGTATAAAATGAAATAGTAAATGTTATAGGCTTTGCATATCAGATTATTCTCCTAATGTAATATAAACATAGCCATGACAATCTGTGGACATGGCTGTGTCTCCATGAAACCCACTCAGTGAGATATTGCTATAGATTAGTTGAGGAATCACCTGAACTGTATATATTATTGCGTACCACATGCCAACAACTGGGAGTGGCAATTGCAGAATGCTTTTACCCCATTGGGTTATGGAGCTTTCAATGTCTTTTATCAAAAATGAGAAAGACACGGGCAGAATCATTAGTCTTCATTTAACAATTTGAACATATATTGCTGAATATTCTCAGCAGTTACACACAAGATCATATGAAACTTCAGTTAATTGCTGTTGTTCCATTTCACCTGGGAGAAAATAGCAAGCTGTCTGGAGCTCCCAGCCTGGCCTGTTGGTTACTGTCATCTGTAGTCCGATAAGCTGCATGCCTTGCTCCCAGGCTTCCTTAGCAGGAGCAGTCACAAACTAAACACCCCAGATGCCTAAAAAAATTTTTTTGAACATGAAACATAAAGCTGACATTTACAACTTCAGAAGTTTTATTTCCAGGAGAGGTGGATTTCTGCCATTGCTTAGCACCCCTAGGAGAGCTCTCTGCCTGCCCCACACCGTCAAATCATTGACTACCACAAAGAGGTCCACAAAGAGAGGTGGAAAGGAAATGAAATTTTGCTTTTGCTCTGCTCTTTAGGTTTATTTTGGCGAATTATTTCCAGGGACTAACCTGACAGGATCCATAAGCCTGGCTTTGTAACAGCCACTCCATCGTCCCAGCAGACCACACAGCCATTGTGAGGACAAACTAGAAGCTGTATTTATGGGTCCCTGAGCTCCTTAGGGTGCCGTAAATTCAATGTCACAGTTTCATTCCAAAAGCGTTTAGTACCTTGACACTCTCATGTACTTATGTCCTGACACATCCCAGAGGACTTTAGGGACTTCATTGCTCTGAGATTCTTTCTACATTGTACTTATCATGGTCACTGCCCCAACCTCATAACGTTTGCTCAGTAGACCAGCCCCACCAGACATGACAGCCAGGCATCCTTTCAACGTTTCATGTAGTCAATTATTAGCCAACTCTGGGCCTGACATCACTCTAGAAACTAGAGACAATGCAGGGAAATAAGTAAAGAATACTGCTCCATTCACAGCCTGAGACTCCCAATGAGGGAAGCAGGTCAATAAGATGTTGCCATGAAGACATTGGCAGGACGTGAGTTTGTAGCATGTCTTGGATGGATGTGAAACAGAATACAGAGAGGGCCACCTCCTGCAGGTGACATTCAAGATGGAGTGAGAGCAGGAAGGAATAGCTGCTCAGAGGGCTATGGTGTGTGATTCCAGGAGGTGCCCATTGGTGAATACATCCAAGGGTGACTGAACAAGTGCAGGGGCATTTGAGAGAAGGGAGAGAAGAGCTGAGATGAAGGCAAGGCCAGTCCATGTGTTACCTTACAAGCCAAAGTAAAAGACTCTGGTTGCTGTCTATGACAAAGTCACAAACTTACTGCTAAAGGGTTAAGTGTTATCTTGACTTAACAGGAATATAGTCACAGCCATAACTACTCAGTTATGCTGTTGTTACCACAGACCACCTTGAATGGGTAATCTGATTTCTAAAAAAAACCCTAAAATTCTTAGTAACAAGCAGTGGGCCAGGTCTGGCCTTTAACTGTGTATTTATCTCCAGTTCCTGTTATAAGGACCTGGGAAGTCAAGGTGTACAGACAAGGGGAGGAAAGACCTGTGCTGCATGGCATTCCCAAAGGTTGGGATGGCTGTCCTCATCACCGAAGACAGAATGCAGGAGACAGGAGAGCAAAGAGTCTGGGGAAGATGTGAGGGACGGGAGCAAAGATGAGGTGCTCGGGATGAAATGATTAGGGATCTGGGGTTGGTACCCAGGCTTTGCAACACAACCTCTCAGTCTGCAATACCTCTTCTGAGGGAGTGATAAACAAAGAACAGGTTGAGGAACAGTCAAAAGCTCCTTCCCATGAGACTAAATGGAGCACCATTCTAGAAATCCCAATAGGTATATTACTTAATAGGTTCTGGCTGCTTCTGGAACTCCTAGGTAGAGAGACATGAGGAAAAGACTTGATAGATACCAACACAGAGATGGTCTTTACTAAGGGAGTATGCAGGGTGTCCATAGGGGTAGGTTAGCATGAGAACAGACTTAATGGGTCAGGAAAATTGGCATATGCATCACTGAGTAAAGAAACCAATATACGCAAGTATGAGCAAACAAACCCCATATTCTTCATTAGAGGGATCAATTTATCTTCTGTAATTATCCACAACTTCTATAGCCCACAGAAGAACTTCAGAATAAATAATCACCATGGCATTGATCTAAGAATTAATCCAATTGTTTAATCCCATCCACAGACCAGTACGTCATTTATCTTCATATGTACATTTATATAACTCCAAACTGGATCCTGTTTTAAGCATAAAAATTCTAAGATGCTCCCTCACCCAAATTATTTCTCCAGAAGTCACATCCCCAGCCAAGTCCGCAGCCACTTTTACAGTTGTATTTCTTGCCCCCTGGGCAACCTTGAAAGGCAGGCTCCGGTGGTGGCAATTAGATGCATAACTAATATCCTTTGTGAACCAGTTGCTAGACATTTGTTCTGATTTGCTTCTGTCTTTTAGTCAAACCAATTTTCTGTACATAAACAAAAAGAAATTGGGGGTTGCAAACAAAAACGCTAATTCCTGCCTCCTTGTGCCTCGGGGTATGAAATTCAACAGATAATTTTTTTTGCAATTTAAGAAAAAGACAAAGGGGGTTAGGTGGGCTAACTTGTTGACACTTTGGATCCCAAATCAAACCCAGAGAAGAGGAAAAAGAAGAAGAAAATAACTCTATACAGTTACAAGAAAGTATAAGCGGAAACGAACCCCCATGGAGTTCAAAGGGACTTGTGTTTAATCAGACAAAAACAATTTTTATAGCCTCGGGAGCCCATGTGGTGTGCAAGGAAGCTGAGCCACAGGATGGATTGGGCATGCAAGCCTGCTTGCATTGTGCTATTTTCTTCTTCCTTTGTTTGCAAGCGGCGTTCAAAGAAAGTCACAGTACAAAACAGACCCCGAAGTAGATCAGACACTCTAATTAAGATTGTTGTGAAAAGCAACTCCATATTATATGCACAATTACAAGTGGCCCATCAAACAGAGGTACTGAGTAACAACAGAACTTCTTTCTTCAAAGGGTGCCAGGGTGTCACTTGCTCTGCCTCTTCCAGTGACTCCCGAGTGACTTGGTAGGGCCTCAAAGCAGCCTCCTTCCCTGGGAAGATGGGAGACAGAGCTAGCAAGGAGAGATTCCTTTCCTTCTGCAAAATCATTCTCCCCCTGAACCCATTCACAGACAATTTTTGTCTGAGTCTTACCTGAAGGTCACATGCATAGCCAAATCCCCATCTCATTAATTATAACTCTTGGCAAGCCATTAAAAACCTCATTTCATTTTACCATTCGCCCTCCCTTTAACTGACTTTCCATAATTATAATTCTATTTTTGATATACTAGCCCTATTAAATTTAATGCCATACAGAGATCTGAAAACTCCTCAAGTAAAGATGAATTCTGGACTGTGTCTACTGAAGGCTGAAGAGAACTCGCTTAGGACCGTGTCATGGGCAAAACTGATGTGCATTCTATTTTCATACACAGAGGGAGGAAATTCCGGTTAATTACATATGGTCAGTATAATAGTACAACCCTTGCAAAAAGACTATAATTAGCAAAAGTTGTCTTCACAAACAGAACCAACCAAGCTGATGACTCCAGCCTGTGCCAGTTATTTTTTCCCTTCGTAGTTATAAACATTTCTATTTTTATTCTTTTCAAAACATAAACATAACTACGCTAAAGACGTTTGGGGTCAGGGTATCCTGACAATGTGTCTTCACCCTTCAGGGACAGTGATTAGCTTCTCTTCAAATGCTGGTTCTGTTGACAGGCTCAGGTAGACAAAAGCTGGAAGGAACTGTTACCAAGAGGCAGCCCCACATTAAGGTGAAAGGTTCCAGCTGAATGACTTCTGTTGATGATGTGAGCCTGATCCAAAGACCCATGCAGTGTGCAGTGCAATAGGGGGGAGACTGACTTTCATGCTTGCAAACATACCTGACAAAAGTCATTAGACCATATGTTAAATGGCACATGAATGATGGACAATGGAGAAAATTCTAGTCCTTTTTTTTTTAAAGTGAAGTTTCTAACTTGTGTTGCTTGGACAGGGATTGTGAGTACTGCCCTTTCCAGGAATTTCAACCGCACTGGACTGAAGACATAGATGGTCCTGAACATATTTCAGTGATACTCTAGCAACATGCAAGCACAATACTGTGTTTGACTTCTTTAGTGTGTACCTCTCTACCACACTGCCAAGATGGTGGCTTTAGACCATCTACACTCTCATCACACACTGGGCACCTGACTACAACCAAGAGTCTCTTCCTTGGTACCTTGGTCCTCTGGTTCTCTACCCCTGTAAAGTCTCCTCAGCATCCCTATGGGTGAAATCTCCCCAAACTCCCCACATATGGCTGCTAAGAGCCATTCCTTCTCATTGTCACCCAGTGTATGCTTTGGTTCAATTATATCAAGGAATTTGAGGCCAGAGACCATCTAGAGATTCCTTCACCACCATTTCCTTACCTAGCGCTCTATAATCTGCTGTTCAGACACTGTCCAGGATGGCAGGTACCATAGATAGACTATAAACATTTATCTAAAGGAGAGAGAGAGAGAGAGAGAGAGAGAGAGAGAGAGAGAGAGAGAGAGAGAGAGAGAAAGAGAGAAAGAGAGAGAGAGAGATCAATATATATGAAGTGCCTACACTTTGTCCTACTGAGCCTGGAATATAGTGTTCCATTTAGCTGTTCACACACATGTCATTTTCACTAAAGGTAAGATGGACTGCCATGCCACACTTACCCAATAAAAAATAAGATGGGGCCAATAAGGCTGCTACAAAGCAGGCATGCAATGGAGCTACATTTCAAGAGTGACTGTTAGGCTTTATACAGTCCTGGCTCAATGGTTAAAAGCACATAGTTCTCTTGCAGAGGACCTGAGTTTGGTTCTTATCACCCAGTCAGGCAGCTCACAATAGGCTACAGCTCTGGCTTCAGGGTATCCAATGTCCTCATTTTCCTCAGCAAACATGGCATTCAGATGCACAATGCCCCTGCCACACACACACATAATATGCATAAATTAAAATCTTTAAAGAGTAGATGGACACCATCTGTCTCAATGACAACTACGTGAATGCATGTTGACTACATGGATGACCAGATGGACATTAGCCAGGAAGTACCCAATGTATGAGGAAAGAAATGAAACTGAAAAGTAAGGCAAAGCTTGGGTGTTGGACCAGAGTGCCTTCAACTAGATTTTGGAAACTCCTTTCCTGCAATTTCACTCTTCCATTTGTAACCCAGAAAAGGTGTCTCTTGCCTTAGGCAATGAGGTCTACCAGACCTGTGCAAGAAGCAAATTGCTGATTTGACCTCTCTTGCAAATATTTCAGCCCATGGGCAAATGGGGAGTCCTAGGCACCCAGAAAGTGAGCATGCGCAAGTTGATTAGGGTTTAGGTACACTCATCTTCTGATGTATGGCCCTGATCATCTACACCAGCAACCAACACCCTCCACTACTCCCCAGAATATAAACACTCACAAGGCAGACCCAACAATGCCAGCTCCTGTCTATCACAACTAAATGACTTTTGAGAACTTGGCCAGCATTTTGTTCCCTGTCCCATTGATAGTACACCATGGTCTAGTAGGTAGATTATGTCTCCTGGTTCGCATTCTCAGCTACATAACTGCAGCAAAAAGTAGTCACTGGGGAATGGAATAAGCAGTCACTGGGGAAAGGGAAGTTGTATGAGTGTGGATGTGAGTGCATGCATTGTAAATTGTAAAAGAGCAATTTTTTTGTGAAGTTGTTCTTTTACAAATCACTGGGTTCAGTGGTTTAAATGATACTGGATTTTAGACAAGGTAGCCTGAGAGGGGGTTTTCCAGTGTGTTCAGACTTAATCTGAGCTGAGAATAGGGCTGATGTGGATGGAATCTGAAATGACTCAATCCTTCCTCTCCTAGAGGTTTCTATGTAACTTTTTAACCTACAATCATTATCCCCCCTCTTCTAATCTTGCCCATCCCTTTAGAGAATTCAAATTAAGTTATTCTCAACTCTTTTGTCTTTTGTATCTTGTATCATACTGTTGCCTTGTGAGTGACTATAGTGTTCCCATTAGCATGACTCTTAAATAGTTACTTCCTTGACAGTAAAGAGGGAATAAAAATAGTCAAGTTATGCTTTAAGAGCAAAGGGATAACCTAGCTTCGAGATTAACACCACTGAAACAGAAGGAGAGAAATGCTCTGGAAATGATAATTGTTTTGACCTGAAATTTTTGTCTTGGACAATGCTGGGGGGGGTTATTTTCCCAAGATTATGATGGTAGGATTTAGAGTGTCTGTGAATCTCCTTCTACACAATGCTAATCAGAGGGTTTTTGTTTATTTTTTAATTCAAGAAAAGCAGTAAACTCAACTATGGCATGGTCTCTCTCAAGACTGGTCATTGAGCCTTGCGTGTATCTCAGCAAGATGCCTTAAATGGACTTCCATTCACTTGAGTGCTGGGCTCCTTTGTCTCACTTGGTTGCTGCCCATTCAGCAAAGGCAAGCATCAAACATGCAAACAGCTGTAACACGAATTGCTAAATGGTCTTATTAATAGAAAACCCAGAGCCAGGTATTGGGGTGAAAGCTGAAAGATCAGAGGGATAGAACAAGCCAGCCACGTTCTTACCTCTACAAAATCCTCAGCCTCAAGAGATAGACTTCCTGTTTACTCATGCCTTACATACCTTTCTGTGCCCTGCCATCTCACTTCCTTCCTAGTGCTGGGATTAAAGGCGTGTGCTACCACACCTGGCTCTGTTCCCAGTGTGGCCTTGAACTCACAGAAATCTGGATGGATCTCTGCCTCCCAAATGCTATGATTAAAGGCATGTGCTACCACTGCTTGACCTCTATGTTTAATATAGTGGCTGACTTTGTCGTCTGATCCCCAGGCATGCTTTATTTTGGTACACAATGAATTAGCACAAAGAGCCCTGGAGTTAATGCAGGGAGCACCACCCAGAGAGATGGGGTCTGCTTGACTCTGACCGAATGCAGCAGTAAATCTGATGAAATTTTCTGTGCTGTATGCTGATATACTAATATTCTAAAAATTGGTAAAAGTATTTTGCCAAGTACATATGATTGAAGAAGTTAAAGTCACTCCAGTAAAGAGAAATAGGTTAAGGAGTAAAAAAATAAAACAGTTAGTGGCATTGCCGCACCCCACAAGTGAATTTTTATTAAGTTCTGTAACTTGTTTTAATAAGACAATAGCTTTCAAAGAAACACATCAACTTTGAATCTACACTCCTGAAGAATATCATTCAGATTATGGTAAAAATAAAACTATGATGAATGTAACACCAGCAATCACTGCCTTGAGTCCATTCTGAATTCAGAATTCAATAATGATCATTTTGCTGATCATTCACATGGATCATTTATATGCAAACATTTTAGAATCTTTATCCATGAAAGAAAAGGCCAAGAAGAGCACGAAACACACGCTGTAAACACTTACATTTTATTTGATAATTTTGTTTAAAGCTTATGATTTATCTTGGGAGTGCCAAATGTCTGATGTGCTTTCCTCTGTTGGAGAAAAGCAATATGTTTCTCAGCAGTGGCTAATTTAACATGCAGTCATTCCTTCCACTTCCGTCTATGAAGAATACTTTGAGGAGAGCAAATAAGACAGGAATCCCATTCCTTAAAAGTCAAATGTGCAGATCTAATCTAATCTATGCACATACTTTTCTCCTTGAAATGAGAGAATTTCAGTTTGTTTGTAGAAAAGGGGGGAGTTGTTTAAAATATGACACGGCCTCTCCCATTTCCAGTATCTAGGGCTGAGTCATTTATTTTCAGGTGCTGTGAGACTTAGGGGAATGTTATACAAACATCTCACTCTACACTCATCTACAGGTTAATCTATGCTTCTTCAAGTGCTACATGCCCAGACTCCTCAGCACTTTCTTCCAACTCATGAAACTTGCTTCCCCTGGGTCTGTTTTTATCTGCCATCTGTCTTGACCATGCCTCTGAGCCCACTGATTCCA
>CABHPQ010155476.1:7511-66725 GCA_902168405.1 Peromyscus aztecus
CTTCCTTCCTTCCTTCCTTCCTTCCTTCCTTCCTTCCTTCCTTCCTTTCTTTCTTTCTTTCTTAGAGATTTATTTATTATGTATACAGTGTTCTGCCTGCATGCCAGAAGAAGGCGCCAGATCTCATTACAGATGGGTGTGAGCCACCATGTGGGTGCTGGGAATTGAACTCAGGACCTCTGGAAGAATGGTCAGGGCTCTTAACTGCTTAGCCATCTCTCCAGCCCTAGTTTTTCTTTTAAGCAAAGAAAAAAAAAAAAAGATGTAAACTGGGCATGAACCTTTCTTTGGTGCTTGTTTTTGATCCTGACCTCATTGTGGTTTTTAAACTGAACATCATTTATTCCCACATGTGATGAAATATGGCAGGAAGTAAGTTGAGGGCTCTGGCCAAGGCCTGGGTCTCTGCTGCACTGGCCTTCCCACTGTGTCAGTATCAGAATGGCCCCTTCCCTAGAGGAGGAGCCAATCTTCCCTGAGTCTGGTAGGGGTAGAAAATATAAAGGGATGAGGTTGGGGATTTAGCTCAGTCCTCAGCTCTGGGGGAAAAAAAAAAGGGATGACATTTGAGAGGAAACAATTCCTATACTGCTATTAACTGGTCATTTTTTAATCTCACTAAACATTTGTATTTATTACATTTTACAATTAAATTTTTTGTGTGTATTTTTGTTTGTTTGTTTGTTTTGTTTTTCGAGACAGGGTTTCTCTGTGCAGCCTTGGCAATCCTAGAACTCACTCTGTAGACCAGACTGGCTGGCTTTTTTTTGTTTTTGAGACAGTCTCTCTACATAGCCCTGGCTGTCTGTCCTGGAGCTCATTATGTAAACCAGGCTGGCCTCCAACTCAGAGACCTGCCTGCCTCTGTCTCCTGAGTGCTTGGATTAAAGGTGTGCCCCACCACACCTGGAAAGAATTTTGAATTTTTACAAAATGACATGTACAGATATTTTAGGATGTACTTGATGTTTCATAAACAGCAATTATCCGTTCTCCCCCGAGACTGTCCAACTCAGGTTCTTTTAGAGCATCTGTTCTAATTGTTTTGTACATGTTCTGTCGCAGATGCTCTGGCTTCCTCCTGGAGAAGAGAGATGAGCCCTCTTGGCGGCCCATCTTGTTTCCACTGCTCTCCCAAACCCCTTGTTTCCACCCACGGGACATAACTAAGACTTGGTGCATGTCTGTCTGCACAGCTGAGCCATGCAGTGTCTAGAGAAACTGTTTTCTTGTAAGCTTTTTTTTTTTTTTTGCAGTTAACAGGTTCTTCATTTTTGTCGTTGTTATTTAGGTCTTTTTTTTTTTTTTTCCTTGAGACAGGGTTTCTCTGTAGTTTTGGTGCCTGTCCTGGATCTCACTCTGTAGATCAGGCTGTCCTCGAACTCACAGAGATCCGCCTGGCTCTGCCTCCCGAGTGCTGAGATTAAAGGTGAGCGCCACCACCGCCCGGCTGCTTTGTTGTTTAGGTCTTAACGGTACACCCACTGTAGAGGTTTGTCCTGGCTGTGCTCCACGAGTAGCACTGTTCTCTGGGAAAACCTCCCAGCTTCCCTGTCCTGCCATCTCATGTTACCCGGGACCCCTGTACTCTGCTGTAAGGGTCTCTAGTTTCCTCCTCCCGGTCCACTTTCTTGTTTTGGTGGAACAAGCTCTCTATCAGCCTCCTGAAGAAGCTGCAAGAGAGACATTTTTATGAAAACTTTCAAATGTAGGGCTAGTCCTCCTCGTCTTCCTCTTACACTTACCTAGATTCCCACTTAATCCGTTTTATTTGTTGTTGTTGTTTTACTTTCTTGTGCGTGTGTGTGTGTGTGTGTGTGTGTGTGTGTGTGTGTGTGTGTGTCAGAGTTAGCCTTGTTTTGTAAATGTCACTCTGTAGACCAGGTTGGCCTTAAAGGTGTGCGCCACCACCGCCTGTCAAATTATTTCTTTTTATTGTATTTTTATATGTGTGTGTGTCTGAGAGTATGTTTGTGCTCCACACATGTGCAGGAGCCCACAGGGCTCAGAAGAGGGTATTGTATCTCTTGGAACTAGAGTTGTAGCAAGTTGTGAGTGGCCATGTGGGTGCTGGGATCCAAATGCAGGTCTTCGGCAAGAGCATGAAGCCCTGGTAGCACTGTGCTGTTTCTTTAGTCCTTTAGTCCTTTACAGTTTTTAACTGTTAATTTCAACTTTCTTTATTTTTACATATTTAAAATGTGTACATGTATGAGCATGTCCCTGCATGTGTGTATATGTACAGTGTGTGCTTGGTGACCACTGAGGCCAGAAGAGGGTGCTGAACCGCCTGAAACTTAGTACAGACAGTTGTGAGCCCCCATGTAGATGCTGAGGATTGAACCTAAGTCTTCTGCAAGAACAGCAAGTACTCTGAACCTCTGAGTCATCTCCCCTGATCCCTTTTGTTTGTTTGTTTTTTGTTTCTTTGAGACAGGGTTTCTCTGTGTTGCAGCTCTGACTATCTTGGAACTTGCTCTGTAGACCAGGCTGGCCTTGAACTCACAGGGATCCACCTGCCTCTGCCTCCTGAGTACTGGGATTAAAAACATGTACACCACCACCGCCCGGCCTGATCCCTTTTTTTTAACTAAAAATAAATTAGTGTGTGCAGTGTAGTGGTGTGTGTGTGGTGTAGTGTATATGTACCTTTTAATGTAGGTGTGTGCGTGTGTGTGTCTGGGTGTGAAGCCAAAGGCGAATGTCGGGTGCCCTTCCTCAACTGTTTTCCACCTTTAGTTTCTGAGTCATGGTTTCTCAGCCTAAAGCTTATCAGTTTGTTTCGGCTAGTCCGGCTAGCTGGACAGTGAGCTTCAGGGCTCTGTCTGTTCTGCCCCTTTTAGATCCTCTACCCCCATTAGATTCTAGGTTGACCTGAAACTTGCTGTATAGCCCAGGCTAGCCTCTTACGTGTGGCAGTTCTCCTGCACCCGCCTCCCCAGTGTTGGAATCCCAGGTGTGTGGTGCCATACTCAGCGTTTAGCTTTCTGTGTTGTTGTCCTTTCAGTGTTTAAACAACGTTGTCATGTTCTCCATGACGAAGTAAGAGGAGGTTTGCCTTGCTCACTTAGTTGACTCAGATGCGCCAGCCTTCCCGGGTGTTTTTTCCGTCTGTCTTTCAGATCAGGGCCTTCTCTGTGTCTCCACGTCTACTTGTATGAGAGTGCAGATGTGTCATATGGGTGTCTTGTAGAGCCACTGCCCAGACACAGAGAGAATACACTGTGTTATTCACTGACACAACTTCAAGTTCAAGCTTTAATATGTGCTGAAGAGCAGAGGCTAGCCAGCCTTTTCTCCCAAAGGTTCGATGGTAGATATTTTAGCTTTATGGGCTATATGGTCTATCAGCAGTATGTAGATTAGTGAGTGGCAGTGTGCCCAAAACACTATTTGCAAAACAGGTCATCGATGAGAAGGTTTGGCCTTGGGCTGCTGTACCAGCCCTGTGGCTGAGATCAGATCAATGATACATGACAGGGGTTTGTGCTGGGCATTGTCTCAGGGTGGCATAGACATTCTGAGTGCTGGAAAAGTCCTTCACCCAACTGGTAATTACATGGATTAATTATGAAAAGAAAAATGCCACTTAAAAACAGGGTCCAGTAGATATGGTGGCACACACCTTTAATCTCAGCAGTCAGGAGGCAGAGGTAGATGAATCTCTGTGAGTTCAAGGCCAGCCTGGTCTAATAGCAAGCTCCAGGCCAGCCAAGACTACATAGTGAGACCCTGATTCATAAAAATCAAAATAAAACAAACAAAAAACCAAACAACTACAAAAAAACTGGGTCCAATGCATTCAAGACTACTTCCTACTTTCTCTTCTAGCAGGTTCAGAGTAGCTGGATTTATGTTGAGGTCCTTGATCCACTTGGACTTAAGTTTTGTGCACGGTGATAGATATGGGTCTATTTGCAGCCGTCTACATGTTGATATCCAGTTATGCCAGCACCATTTGTTGAAGATGCTTTCTTTTTTCCATTGTACACTACACGCACAAACACATACACATAAACACACACACACACACACACACACACAAATTTACAAAAAATAAAATGTTTTTATCAAAAACTCTGTCTTTTGGGGTAAATAATTGTTTCTTGCTTCAGTGTAAGAACAGTTTTACAGATATGGATTGTAATAAGGATCAAAGGAAATATATACATGAAACTCTTAGTCTTGACCATGACATATTCTAAATATTCAATAAATAAGTAATGGCTATTTTAATGATTTAAAAAAAAAAAAAAAAAACTGGGTCCAGGGCCAGGGAAATGGTTTAGTGAGGAAAAGCCTTAGCTGTACAAGCCTGACAACCCAAGTTTGATCCTGGAAAAAGGATCCATAAAAAGCTAGACGTAGTGGCATTAATCAGTAAGCCTGAGATAGGAGGCAGAGGCAAGAGAAGAGGCCACAAGCTCGAAGACCAGCTAGTCTGGAATAAGCTGCACAGAGGAGAAACAAGATAGATCCTGACTCAACACAGTGCAGGGAGAGATTCGACTCCTAATGCTGTTCTCTGACCTCCACATGCATACTGCACTGTGTGCACCTGTGTTCACGTGTGTGTGTGTGTGTGTGTGTGTGTGTGTGTGTGTTTGTGCTTGCACACGCACACATTAAAAAAGACAAACTCAGCCGGGCGGTGGTGGCGCACGCCTTTAATCCCAGCACTTGGGAGGCAGAGGTAGGCGGATCTCTGTGAGTTCAAGGCCAGCCTGGTCTCCAAAGTGAGTTCCAGGAAAAGCGCAAAGCTACACAGAGAAACCCTGTCTCCAAAAAACAAAAAACAAAAAACAAACAAACAACAAACAAACAACAACAAACAAACAACAACAACAAAAAGACAAACTCATGTGTATGGTCCAGGTTGTCAACTGGGGAATCTATGCAGGAGACAGGACAGTAAACTAGATTCTTCCCTCAGGGGTCGAGAGCCCTATAGGCCTTTGTATGTTTTTGTAGGATCTCATGTACCCAGACTGGCCTTAAACTTGCTATGTATTCGAGGATGGATGATCTGGAACTCCTGATTCTCCTGCATCCACCTCTTGTGTGCTAGGGTTACAGGCATGTGCCACGATGCACCGCCCTCTTTCCTTTTGTGAGACAGTCTAACTCTGTAGCCCTGACTGGCCTAGAACTCACTGTTTAGCCTAGGATGGCAGCAGCATATGCAGCAGTCCTCTTGCCTCAGCCTCTACTTGGATTACAGGTGTGTGTCACGATCTTTCTTGGCTGTCACTTGTTTTCTATAGCTTCTAAAATCTCTTGCATTCCTAGTATACTCTTAGCTTTGTTCCTTTTTTGCTGATAGGAATCAAGCCCAGGGTCTTTACATGCTAGGCAAGGGCTCTACCATAGAGATATATCTCCTGGCTCTTTTTTTTTTTTTTTTTGGTAGTATTGCTCTGAGTCCTTCTGCCTCTACTTCCCAAGTACTGAGATTATTGTGTCTACCATTCCTAGCTGGCCTCAATCTTTGAGATTATGACCGTTTATATCCTTATAGAGAGTAGAGATGAGCATTGTATATTTGATGAAGACAGAAGATCCACTGATCTGTCCTTGAACCTCTTTAAATCTCAGATTAAGCCATAAGCAGCATAGTAGAGGCAATGAGAATTAGATTAATATTCAGACTTCATTCAGAATCTCCTTTTAACTCCAGTGTGCTATTTGATAGCAAAACAAAACATCAGAGGCTTTGAAAGTGAAGGGATTAGAATCCACTGCTCGGGGCTGGAGAGATGGCTCAGCGGTTAAGAGCACTGGCTGTTCTTCCAGAGGTCCTGAGTTCAATTCCCAGCAACCACATGGTGGCTCCCGACCATCTGTAATGAGATCTGGCGCCCTCTGGCATGCAGGCAGAACACTGTATAAAAAAAAAAAAAAATCTTTAAAAAAAAAAAAAAAAAAAAAAAAAAAAAGAATCCACTGCTCACAGGCATGTACTGTGGTGTGAACCTAACTGGCTTGATATTCTACAATATAACAACTAAAAAACCAGCCTTCTGGAGGAAACCCACAAGGTATCACATCAGTAAAAGAGAGATTATAGTGTTATATGACCTTTTCATGGGGATACGTGGTCAGACATGTAGTTAGCTCAGATATGGTACCAATCACAGACCAAAGTAAATAGTCTACCAAGTGTAGCTTCCTGGACTAGTGAGTTTATTTAGCTTACGCATGGGAGCATGGATGACCCCTCTCCCCAAACAGCTGTATATTAGATACCTTTCTTACAGCTGTGACAGTCCTTGACAAGAAACAATTTAAGGGAGAAAGGGTTTATTTGGATTATAGTTTGAGTAATCCCTTCCATCGTGGTAGGGAAGACATGATGACATGAGCAGGGAGGTGGGGATCCCACAGCATCAACCATCAGGAAGCAGAGGAAGTGGGTTTGGGCTACAAAGCCTCAAGGCCTACCTAGTGACTACATTCTCCAATGAGGCTCCGCCTCTAAAAGTTCCTCAGCATTTCCCTTACTTTATTTTTTTTTATTATCAGCTTGATACAGTACAAATTCTTATCCTAATAGTGAAATGTTTCATTGAAGCTTGCCCAGTGATTGAGTAAAACCAAAACTGTTATAAGCCACAGTCATCCTAGGGTCCTCCCTGCTATAGCCTCCCTGGTTCTATGGGTTGCAGTCTGATTGTTCTTTGCCTTATATCTAGTATCCACTTATGAGTGAGTACATACCATGATTGTCTTTCTGGGTTTGGGTTACCTCACTCAGGATGATATTTTCTAGTTCCATCCATTCGTTTGCCTGCAAATTTCATGCTGTCATTGTTTTTCTCTGCTGAGTAGTACTCCATTGTGTATATGTACCACATTTTCTTAATCCATTCTTCAGTTGACAGGCATCTAAGTTGTTTCCAGGTTCTGGCTGTTACGAATAATGCTGCTATGAACATAGTTGAGCATGTATCTTTGTGGTATGATTGAGCATTCCTTGGGTATATGCCCAAGAGTGGTATGGCTGGGTCTTGAGGTAGATCGATTCCCAATTTTCTGAGAAACCGCCATACTGATTTCCACAGTGGTTGTACAAGTTTGCACTCCCACCAACAATGGAGGAGTGTTCTCTTTGTTCCACATCCTCTCCAACATAGACTGTCATTAGTGTTTTTGATCATAGCCATTCTGACAGGTGTAAGGTGGTATCTCAGAGTCGTTTTGATTTGCATTTCTCTGATGACTAAGGATATTGAGCATTTCTTTCCCTTTTTTTCAAGACAGGGTTTCTCTGTGTAGCCCTGGCTGTCCTGGAACTCTATCTGTAGACCAGGTTGGCTTTGAACTCACAAAGAGAACGCCCTACTCTGCCTCCTGGCACTGGGATTAAAGCACCACCACACCTGGCTTCTTCAGCCTTTCCTCAGTCGACACCAGGCATTTCAGTTATGCAGGAACTTCTAAAGGTCTCCAGGAACTAGTGTCCACAAACCTGCTGAACTCTAACTCTGACAGTAGCAAGTGGTGTGAGGACACCGTGGCAGGAACTCACATTCATTGCTGATGGGAATGTAGAATGGTACAGCCACTGTGGAAGACAATCTGGTTTTGGTTGTTTGGTTGTCTGGTAGAAGTTTTTGCTTTGTTTTGATTGATTTTTACAGAGTTAAGGATGCAGATACCATGTCATCTAGGAACCTCCCCTCATATATTCAGCAAGAAGTACGAGCGCAGAAACCTATGTGTGTGTTATCTTTATAATTGCTGTATCTGAGAAGCAGCTCAGTCCCTCACGGGGGATACAGGAATATGCATGACAGGTCTATTGAGTGTTTGACTACTGTTGTGTATTGGCTATTTGATGATAGTGGTTACTGCTCTCGGTGACCTCTACAGAAAGCATACATGGGTTGGGTCTTTTGCAACCCTTTTGGCAAGGGGCTATAGATAGAGTGGGATGTTGAACAACCAGGCCTGTGAGTTCCAGGAAAGAGCATGTAATCCAGTAAACATGCAGGTCAGTGGGCCTGACCCATAACACCTGTCAGCCGAACCTTTGTGATGTTTTGCTGTGACAATTTTGGTTTACATCGAAATTACCAATGTCCACAGCATGCCTGGGCAGATGACAGCTGTGTGAGTAGGAGTCAGGCAGGCCCTCCAGAAACCTCTGCGGGCTGTGGGAATCCCCCAGGAGCTTTCGAGGTCCTTCGTGTAGGACTAACCAAGTTGTTGTTACAGGGTCACACTGCACCCTACAAAACAGTTTCTGCCCGTGCAGCTGTCTCGTCCACCATCCTCTGGCTTCCTGCAGCAGCTTTTCAAGGAGTGTTTGAGAAGTACCCTGAAACTCTGGTGAGGGTAGTGCAGGTAAGTTTCTTTCTAGCTGGCTTTTCTATCTGCCATGGGCCATCTCAGGCCCTGGAGCTGGGCATTGGCATGGATCCCATTAGGGCTGTTTCTGGTTATGTACCAGTTCTGAATTCGGCATTGTGGGGGAATTCAGAGAATGTAGAACTGACTGCTGGCAGAATTTACTGCTGAGGAGGCAGATTCTAGGAAGTACTTTGTAATACAGGTCTGCAGTGGTGGTGCATGCCTTTAGCCCAGCACTCAGGAGGCAGAGACAGGGAGTGTTCTGTAAGTTCAAGGTCAACCTGATCTACATTGCAAGTTCCAGCCAACTACTGCTACATAGGAAAACCATGTCTCAGAAAAAGGGTGGGGAGGACATAATAAAAATATATTATACAAGAAAAAAAACTTTTCAATAGAAAAAAGTTTTTTAATTATATTTTTTGAGACAGGGTTTCTCTGTGTAGCTCTGGTTGTCCTGGAACTTGCTCTGTGGACCAGGCTGGCCTCAAGCTCAAAGATCCACCTGCCTCTGTTTCCTGAGTGCTGAGATTAAAGGCATGCGCCATCACCACCCAGCTAGAAAAAGTTTTAAAAAAAAGAATAGTCAGAAATTGGACAGAATGGTGGCACATGGGTGTAATCCCAGCCTTTGGAAAAGTGAGGCGGGATTGTCTTGAGTTCAAGACCACGTGGGCTACATAGCATGTGCTAGGGTATCCAGAGCAAGACTCTGCCTTAAAAAACACAAAATGGACTGTGAAGATGGCTCAGCAAGTAGGGGGCCTTGCTGCCTGCCGGGCACAACCACTTGAGTCCAGTCCCCAGGACTAAGTGGTGGCGGCAAAGGACCGATTCCTGTAAGTCAGTCACTCTCTGAGCGCCACATGTGTCCTGTGGCGTGTTCACATCCACACACGTACACAAAGAAAGAAATGTGGGGGTGGGGGTGGGGCTGAGGAGGTAGCTTGGTCAGTAACGTGCTGACCTTGTAAGCGTGAGGACTTGAATTTGATCCCCAAGACTCAGTGTGAAAAAGCTGAGTGCGACCTGGGGAGGCAAGTGAATCCCTGGGGCTGGTCAACCCACTCTAATCAGTGAGCCCCAGGTCCCGGTGAGAGACCCTGTCTCAGAAAACAAACACAGTAGCTGACTCCTGTGGAGCAACACCTCTCCCTCCGTGTGCAAAGCCACACATCTCTCGCTCTTTGTTTTACACACACACACACACACACACACACACACACACACACACACAAGTTAATAGTATTAACTCCATAGAAGCTTTCAGACCTCCCATTTCCCAAAAGAAACTTTAAAACTTCTTACTAAGTATTTTAGAGTAATTTTAGATTTACAGAAAATTTGAAAACACTACTTGATTCCTATGTGTCCCACATTGTTCCTCATATTAGCACCCTGCTGCACAGTGGTGGAAAAGGTGAGCTCTGGTCTGTGGCCTGTGGCCTGACTTGTCCCACCTCCGTCTCTTGCAGATCATCATGGTACGGCTGCAGCGGGTGACTTTCCTGGCTCTACACAACTACCTGGGGCTGACTACAGAGCTCTTTAACCCTGTGAGTGCAGGCCTCCTGTTAGCCTGTGTCAGGATGGTGTAGCTCCCACCAGGACACCCCTGACTGTGCAGCCAGTACAGCTGTCCTGCAAGTGGTCCTAGCTGTGGGACCGGACTCTGAGAAGTGTGCTGGGCTGAGTTTCCTTTCTTGCTTAAGTATATGCACGCTGGTGCGCTGAGTGACCCTATTGAAAGTCAGGATTTGGGACAAGTAGGCTCGTCAAACTCTAGAGGATTTAGCCTGCTTTGTTGCTTTCCAGGAGTCCTGTTGTACCCCTAAGGCTGGAATTCTGCAAGAGTCTGGTGCCCGGGTCCTGTGACTGGGCTAGGCCATCATTCCTTTCCACCTGTCCCGTCTTGCTAGTACTCGGCTCTATGTCCTGCCCTTGACTTAACACTGAGCTGAGCTAATACTGAGCTGTGACCTGGAAGGTGTGGGGTATTGCTAAGGGTGCCAAGGCCTTGAATCCTCGATTTTGTTCCTCCTGGTAAAACCTGGCCGGTTACAGCCTGTGAAGTGGGACAAAGTTCTCACCCAGAAGGGCTCAGTAACAACTGAGCCAGTGCATTTACTGCTCTGTTCCTGTACCTGAAACAAGGACAGAGGAAGTTACTTTAGAACATACAAGTGAGGTTCCAACAGAACTCCTGGCAGTTGGTAAGAAGTGCTTGGTACCTATGAATTATCACTTCTTTGGTGATGTTTTAGAGTTTGTTGTGCTTAGTTGCTGATATTTTAGGGAATATTCTTTTATGATTTTTCCTATGAAGAGTTGACTACATGGCCTATTATTTTGGCTGTATGAAGAGTTGGAGGCAGAACCTAAGAGAAGACCATGCTGAGCCTTAACAAGCTCGTCCTCTGAACTGCTGGATTCTCTACTGGTTGTGTTGTCTTCATAGCTGATAAATAGTTGAACTCGTAGCACGCTTATAGGGAACTCGGAATTCCCGGAGCACATCTAATGTTCTTCTCATCTCTCAGGAGAGCCAAGCCATCCCTCTCCTGTCAGTAGCCAGTGTGGCAGCAGGACGGGCCAAGAGACAGATGTCATATGGCCCCGAGGAGCAACTTGAGAGGTCCCCAAGGTCCTTGGAGTCCAGCAACTCAGGTACTACACTAGCTCAAGACCTTCTCACTCCACTTTCCAGGTTACTTAATCTGCCTCCAGGTCTCCTCTCGTTAATCCCAGGTTTCCTCACAGGCCTCCAGGTCTCCTCTCCTTAATTCTGAGTTTCCTCACATGCCTTCTGGTCTGCTCACCTTAATCCCAGGTTTCCTCACATACCTCCAGGTCTGCCCACCTTAATCCTCTGTTTCCTCACATACCTCCAGGTCTGCCCATCTTAATCCTGTGTTTCCTCACAGGCCTTCTGGTCTTTTCACTTGCCCCTGATGTCTCTTAACCTGCCCCTAGGTCTTGTTACATGCGTCAGATTTTCTGACCTGTCCCTCAGGTTTCCTCACAGGCCCCCAGATCTCTTTATGTAATCCAGGTCTCCTCACCTGCCCTCCCTTTATATATGCCCAGAGTTCATGGTCTAGGATTACCTCACTGTTCTCAGGTCTTCTTAGCTTCCCTCAGGTAACCTCCCACGCTCTGGGCTATGTTGCATATGTCCAAGAATCTTACCTTCTGTCTTTTGGTACTTCCTACTGAGATTTGTTCCATGGGAGTGCTGTTCAGAAGAGCAAGTTCTCAGCTTTACCTTCTGGTCCCTACTTGACAACTGCTCGAAGTTCTCAAGACAAATTAGATTGGGGAATAAACTGACCAGGAGTGCTTGAGCAGCATAGGTTGCCTACGTTGTATTATTACCACAAAGCCACTTTGAAAGTAGATATAGGCCGGGCGGTGGTGGCATACGCCTTTAATCCCAGCACTTGGGAGGCAGAGACAGGCAGATCTCAATGAGTTCGAGGCAGCCTGGCCTACAAAATGAGTTCCAGGACAGCCAGGACTGTTACACAGAGAAACCCTGTCTCAAAAAACCAAAAGAAAAACAAAAAGAAAAAAAGGAAAGAAAGAAAGGAAAGAAAGAGAAAAAGAAAGAAAGTAGATATACCTTCAGTATCTTAATAGTTCATCGTACCCTGTGAAGGATTCCGGGAAACTAAAAGAAGAGTAAGAAACTAAGTGAAACAGCCTTTGGGAAGGTCAAGTAAACTGGAAATGCCCATTTGATCCTACCTCAGACAAGGCTTTGGACCTTAGTGACCTCGAAACACATCCCTGGTTGATCTGGTTTTCCTCAGAAATGTACTTTAAAATAGATGTCATTTAAGTCTTTTCTCTCTGAGACTTCGGTCAGCTTGAGTGATGGAACCCCGAGGCTTGTCCTCTTGAAGGTGTTTGGTTTGGAACAGCTGTCCAGTGTTACATCTTCACAGAGATTGGGGTTGAGGAGTTTTATAGACCTCTGTGGAAGCAGAGTCTGCAGTAGCAGACAGTGCCCTGTGTGGTGGGCAAGGCCAGGGTCCTTTGAAGTCAGGTGGAACATTCAAGCCCTGTTTTGCCCTAGGTGTGCTAATGGTTGTCTCTACAGAAGAAGGCCATGGGAAAGGGACCACTGGTAGCCTCCCAGGTTTAGGGTTTACCTTCAAAGTACTTGGCGGCAGCAGGGAGTAGTCAGTTCAGGGGGCCCGTAGAGAAGGATGGCCAAGAGAGATGCAGGGTTGGAGGGTAGAGAGCAGGACCAGCCTAAGGCTAACATTCTTGCTTCATTCCCCTGGCAAGTGCTAACATTGACATTACCTGATGGCCCTGTTTGGGTAAGTTATCTGCAAGTTTACAGGGTACTTGGGAGGGCCTTGGTCCTGTGCTGTTTTGGGGGACTCTGTTCTTTGATCCATCTGTAGTAACTGGAGCCAGACACTAGACCATATGGAACTGGAGTAGCTCATTCCTGTCTCCTCCAGATCTTGAGAACATTCACCTGACAGTTTCTGGGCCTCTGCTGAAGAGGAGCTGCTCTGTACCTCTGCCTTCCATCCATGGGGAGATCTCAGATGAGCTCAGGCAGTCCCAGGGAAGAGGCTTTAATCTTTCGGCCTCCCAAGGTAAAGGTCCCCTGTTCCTGCAGTTTGTTCCAATGACAGTTCTGTGTATCTGGGAGATGAGTCAAGCTGCCCCTGCCCCAGTTTCATCTTGTCCTGACCTAGACACCCTGAACTTGGTACCATTTATGGTTGGACAAGAGCCTGTGGCCCTGAGGCACTCTCTCCCTGGGTTGAGTCATTGGTGGGTGTCTTGCTGCTTTGTATGTCGTGGTAAATTCTGCACACTGCCTTCTTCTACCAGTCCTGTGCATGACACCTCCTCTGCTGAGCCCTGGGCCCACCCACACCATCTGCCATCATGGGCGGCCCCATCTTCAGTGTCAGGCTCACCTCTGCTGGGTTCCCATCACAAACTGACATGCTCTGTGTCCCCTCAGCCTCCTCTTGTTTGCAGCCTAATACCCAGAGGTGCCTGACCTCACTGCTCCCCTCCTGTCTGTCTCCCTTTCTTTTGTGGAGCTTGTTGGCTTCCTGGCCCATTTAAAGGCTGTCAGATTTCCTCTTTTCAGACCTGGTTGATGGCCACTGTTGTCTGCATGGTTTCTGGGCTCCCCCCGCCACCATTGTTTCTTCATGTGCTCTAGTGGTTCATGCTCATAATCCCAGCACTTGGGAGGCTGAGGCAGGAGAATTGTCTTGAGTTTGAGACCAGACTGGACTACAGAATAAGACTCTTGTCTCAAAAACCATCTTCAGCTGAGTATAGTGACATGTGTCTTTCATCCCAACACTTGGGAGACAGAGGCAGGAGATCTTTGTGAATTCAAGCCAGAGTGGCCTACATAGTGAGTTCAAAGCCAGGACTATATAGTGAGATCCTGTTTAGAAAGAAAGGTAGAAAGGAAGATGGGAGGAAGGAAGGAAGTAAAGAAACCAAGGAAAGCAGGAAGGCAGGCTAAACATTTGGCACCTTGTAGTTAGCTTTTGTTGTTGTTGTTTTGTTTTTTGAGACAGGGTTTCTCTGTGTAGAAACTGGCTGTCCTGGAACTCACTATATAGACTAGGCTGGCCTTGAACTCACAGACATCCACCTGCCTCTGCCTCCTGAGTGCCAGGATTAAACATGTGAGCCACCACCCCCAGTTGTAGTTAGCTTTTTATGTTTTATTCTTTGCTTATTCTTGGCTCATACATATATTCTAGATTATTTTTGTTAGTTTCCATGTTGAGGTCTTTCATTCATCTGTTTTTCATTTTTCGGTGTAAACCAGTGAAATTTAGCATATCTTATTCTGTATGATAGTCTACCAATATCATTAATGAAAGAATCTCTGACTTTGTTTGTTTGTTTGTTTGTTTTTACATGCATTGGTGTTTTGCCTGCATATATGTTTTTGTAACTGATTCCCTGGAACTGGAGTTATAGACAGTTGTAAGCCGCCATGTGAGTGCTGGGAATTGAACCCAGGTCCTCTGGAAGAGCAGTCAGTGCTCTTAACTGCTGAGCCATCTCTCCCGCCCCCATTCTCTGGCTTTTTAAAAATGCTATCTTCATTAGGTATTATGTTTCTGAGTCTACGTGAGTTTTTCATCCCTAAAGTATTAGCTTTTATTGGTTTTTTGTTTTTGAGATGGGGCTGGGATTTTTGTTTGTGTTCTGACAAATAAAGCTTGACTGGAGATCAGAGGGCGAAGCTAGCCACTAGTTAACCATAGAGGCCAGGCAGTGGTGGCACATACTTTTAATCCCAGCACTTGGGAGGAGGAAGCAGGAAGATTAAGAGTTCAGAGCTACCTTGGACTACACGAGATTGAACCAGTCTAAAAGAGAAACAGCTGGGCAGTGCTAGATCACGCCTTTAATCCCAACACTTGGGAGGATCAAGCCTTTGATCCTAGCACTAGGGAGGTGGAGACAGGAATATAAGGCGGGTGGAGACAGGATCTCACCCCTTTCAGTAGAGGTAAGAAGTCTCTGGTGGCTAGCTGCTCTGCATCTCTGTTCTTTCAGCTTTCACTCTTGATATCTGATTCCATGTTTTAATATAATAAGACTAATTAGGGTCACACTACATCACTCTGTAGCCAAAGCTAGCCCATGGTTTCCAGGAATCTGCCTGTCCCTGCCTCCCAGCACTGGGATTATACATAATGTGTTATCACAGTGGCCTTTAGACAGGTGCTTGGGATCTGAATTCAGGCCCTAATATTTGCATGGCAAGTACTTTTACCCACTTATCCAGCTCCCAAGCTTCAGTTTTAGCTATGTTCCTTTGGCATGGGAAAGGTTATGTTATGTGAAGGGTATAGTTTCCCCCGACACACTTATCTCTCTCTCTTTCTCCCTCCTCCCTCCCTCAGCACAGTCTTGCTGTGTAGCTCAGGCTTGAACTCATAATCCCCCACCTCTGCCTCCTGACTGCTTAGGTTACAGATGTGGGCCACCTGCATGGTTGGCTTAGGTAGTATCATCAAACCACAGCCCCTGCCTCCTGGGCACATGCTTTCACATGGCTTGTAGTATATCTCAAGGGCTTCTCTCCAGCACGTTGCCCCTTTTTCTGGTTCGGTCAGCATCCTGTGGCTGACTGTTCTGGATAGAATGTGCCTTCTCTTGGTGCAGGTTTGAAATATCTGGCCATGAGCTACTTTCCAGTGACTTCCTTCTAAAACTGAGCATCCCTATTAGTGACAGTTTTTGCATAGTTTGATGCCAGCCTCAGTGATTGCTTAGAGCTAGTTTAAAGATTGATTTTCATTTTTTTGACATATAGGGGCCATTTTTTAATTCAAATCATCACATTCTACTTCCTGCCCCCCAGAGGCTTGTAGCCATATCATAATGCAAAATGCATTTAGTCTAACTTCAAAAGTCCCCAAGGTTTATCACAGTATCAGCACTGTTTAAAAGTCCAAAGTTCAATGTCTCTTCTGAGATTCATGCAATCTCTTAACTGTAATCCTCTCTTCCCAGTCGGTGTTAATTTTCATTTTTAAAAAATTATTTGTGTAGGTATGTGCATGTGAGAGCTGGTGTTTGTGGAGGTCAGAGGCATCTGACCCCCTGGACCTTGAGTTACAGGGGTTTGTGAGCCACCTAGGGTGGATGCTAGGAACTGAATTTAGAAGTCTTCCGCAAAAACAGAACAGTACCTGCTGCTAATACTGAACCATTTTTCTAGCTTCTAGAACTGGTTTAAATCAGTGATCTTGACCTTAAATTTTCTTTCCGGTTGGAACACCATGGGTAGCCACTGCAGCTTGATGTTCAGGTAGGCACCTGAAGAATCGGAGTGCTTCCCCACCACTCAGAGAAAACACAGTGGACCCTCGTGGCTACAGTCTGGCTTCAGATTTAGCCTGCTTGAGCTTGTACATTCTCTCTGTGTGTATGTATGTATATGTGTATATATGTATATGTATATATGTGTGTATGTGTGTGTGTACACTTGTGGAGACCAAAGGACAATCACTGATATCATTTCTCAGGAGCTATCACTTTTTTGAGAGGATTTTTCACTGGGAACTGGGGTTTACCTAGTAGTCCAGACTAACTAATCTGGCTAATGAGTGAACACCAAGGAGCTTCCTGTTTCCACCTCCCAACTGACTTTTCTTCTTATTTATTTAAAAATATTTATTTATTTATAATTTTTCATACTTATTTATTTATTTTATTTGTATGAATGTTTTGCCTGCATGTGTATATGCACAACACATGTGTGCCTCGTACCTGAAGAGGTCAGAAGAGGGTGTTGGGTCCCCTAGAACTGGAATTACAGCCAGTTGTGAGATGCCATTTGAGTACTGGGAGTCAAACCCAGGTTCTCTGCAAGAGCAACAAGTGATCTTAACTGCTGAGCCATCTCTCCAGTCCCTATTTGTTTTTATTGTATGTGTATGATTGTTTTGACTGAATGTATGTAAGTGACCTGCATGCATGTTTAGTGCTCACAGAGCCCAGAAGAGGGTGCTGGTTTCCCTGACACTGGAGTTAGTAGTGGTTGTAAGCTGCCATGTGGATACTAACCACTGAACCATCTCTCAGCCTCATACCTGACTTTTAATGTGGGTGCTGGGGGTATATATATAAATCAGTTCCTCATGCTTGTGTGGCAGGTACTTTATCGACTGAACTGTCTTCCAGTTACATGCAAATAGCATGCACACAAAATAAATAAATAAAAATATAATGAAACATTTTTAAAAAGCAAGGCCACAAGCCAGGCAGTGGTGGCACATACCTTTTTTTTTCTCTGATCTTCAGGCAAACTTTATTTATTAACACACAAATAAAATATCACCATATTTCAGCACTAATAAAATATCACATTTCCCCCTTTTTTCTAATAAAAATAAAAAATAATAAAAAAGTTGTAACTAATATAAGAAAAACAATATACATTAAGTATAATAACTATATACAATATATACAAGCAATAAATACCTCAACAATGTCTAGTCCATTTGCATTTGACAAACTCAGAGAAAATATTCCATTATCTATCCTATTTTGGTAAGTCCAAAATGTACCTGATTTACTTTCTATCCTAACTTATATTACCAACAGAGAACTATCTTATAATGCCTTTCAAATTTATATACTTTACACCTCTTCAGTGAGTTTCTTTTCTGAAATTATTAACAAGGAAAACTATAACTATCTAATCTTCAACTCCCTCAGAGACCCAAGAAGGAAATAATATTACTTAGTAAAACAGGAAGTACAAACAAGTGACTTCCAAAAAAATGTGAGTTGAAAGAAACAGCCAACTGCCTGGAAAGTCACCTGAGGTTTCTCCGCACTGTTGGGGCATCATCTTCAGCCTATAGGCTTAGCGTATCTGACAGATGTGGCACACATCTTTAATCCCAGCACTTGGAAGGCAGAGGCAGGTGGATCTCTGTGAGTTCAAGGCCAGCCTTGTCTAACAGAGTGGGTTCCAGGACAGCCAGAGCTGTTACACAGAGAATAGAAAAAGAAAAAGAAATAAAAGTAAAGCAAGGCCACCACATTTGTTTGGTTCTTTCTGCATGTAACTTTCTCTTTCTGCTGTTTTGACTTAATGTGATGGAACAAGAGCGCCCTCACTAGAAACTGATCCTATGAAGCCAGACAGTCTTGGGCTTCCAACCTCTGAAACTGTGGGCTAGATGAACTCTGCTTTCTGTAGTACCACCCTCAGATGTCCTGCCCTAGCAGTACAAAACGGGCCAATTGTAACAAAAAATGCCAGCAATGCAGCCTTGCTGTCTAGAGATTGGAGTCTTATCCACCAAGTTTATGCTGATAGGTGTTCACTCAGCCTGCCCATTGTGTGCCTGTGCACATGGGCCAGCAGGTGGGCAGCGAACTGAGTCTTCTTTCTGTTTGTAGAAAGCCACGAGAGGGCCACCTCAGACCTGGGGATGGCATACAACCGTGCCAGGGTTTTGCCACACTCAGATGAGCAACTTGGGAACTCTGTGGCCAGCAAGGTATATCGCTGCCTCTCCTTATTGTCCCCTTGGGGCCTTGTCTACTCGCCTGCTAACTAGTGCTTTGGGATGTGGTCCATATCTGACATCACCAGTATCAGCAATGGGTCATGGAGATGCAGTTACATTCTTTCCTCATTACATCTCTCCTGATGGCTTGTATCTTTGTTCTAAGTCGAAGAAAAACGTGATTGTTGCAGAGATCCCCTCTGCCATCTTCCACTACTCAGAAAATTCCTGGGATGATACTGGGGCCAGTGGGAAGACAGATGCTATCTTCAAAGCTGCCACGAAGGACCTCCTTACCCTGATGAAGCTAGATGTAAGTGTGTGGGCTCAGAGAGAGGGTGGTGACAATTCCTGATTCCCACAGTACCTGCTTCTTTATTTCCCCTGTTTGGGGCAGCACATCCTTCTAATGCTTCCTGGGGTGTCTGTGACCTGCACTATGGATGGTCCTCTTCTTTATCCAGGCCTGCCAGTAGTGGGGATCCACATCTGAGGTGTAGCCTTGGCCGAAATTGGTGAGCTTTTAGAATCACCTGGGCATTCGAAACTACATTTTCCTCACGTGTGTTTTTAGTAAATTTTCCCTTTGTTTTTTTTTTGGGGGGGGGTTGTTTGTTTTTTGTTGTTGTTTATTTTGTTTTGGGTTTTTGTTTGTTTGTTTGTTTTTTGAAACAAGCTTTCTCTGTGTAACTCTGGCTGCCCTGGAACTCTGTAGACCAGGCTGGCTTCAAACCCAAGAGATCTGCCTGCCTCTGCCTCCCAAGTACTAGGATTAAAGGCGTGCATCACCACCTCCTGGTGCTGTTATTTTTAAATCTAGGTCTTGCTGTGTAGTCCAGGCTGGCCTCCTGCCTCAGCTTTTTGAGTGCTAGAATCAATAGGCATGTGCCACCATGCCCAGTGTATCCCTCATATTTTTTAAATGCATGAACATATGTGTATATACATGTGTCTTAGTCAGTGTTCTATTGTTGTGAAGAGGTATCATGACCATGGCAATGCTTATAAAAGAAAGCATTTAATTGGGGCTTGCTTACATTTAGAGGTTTAGTCCATTATCATCGTGGCAGAAAGCATGGCAGCATGCCGACAGATATGATGCTGGAGAGGTAGCTGAGAGTCCTATATCTGGATGGACAGGCAGCGGGATGAGAGAGACACTGGGCCTGACTTGAACATTTGAAACCCCAAAGCCTCTAGCCCCCCAGCCCCTGTGCATACTTCCTGCAACAAGGCCACACCTCCTAATCCCTGTCAAGTAGTGCCACTCGCTAATGACCAAGCATTTACATCTGTGAGCCTATGGGAGCCATTCCTGTTCAAACCACCACAGTGTGTGTATACATGTGGAGGCTAAAGAACAACTTTGGTTGTCATCCTTAGGAACATGTCCACCTCCTTTGAGGCAGGGTCTCTCACTAGCCTGAAGCCTGCTGGGTAGGCTGACTAGTGAACTTCCAGGACCCCCTTGTCACTGCCTCACCAGCACTGGGATTCTAAGCCCGTACCACCGTGTGTCTGGCATTTTAAACATGGCGTCTAGGGATCAAAGTCAGGTCCTTAGGCCGGCAAGGCAAGCGCTTTACTGACTTAGCCATGTCCCTTGCCACGTTGCTCATGCTTTTGAAAAATGTGAAGCCCTTGCATACAGAGGCTAGGAAAATACCCGTGTTCACTTTAATGAGGACCCACAAAACCAGCTTTATTCGTTACTCTCTTTTGTTGTGATAAAACACCATGACCAAGGTAGCTTATAGAGGAAAGGGTTTATTTGGGGCTTACAGTTCCAGAGGGATAGGAGCCCATCACCAGCATAGTGGGGAGCATGACAGCCATCAGGAAAGCCTGGTGCTGGAGCAGTTACTGAGAGTTCACATCCTGGTCCACAAACAGGAAGCAGAGAGGCACAACTGGGAATGGTGTGAGTCTTTTGAAACCTCAGAGCCCACCCCCAGTGACACACCAGTCCAACAAGGCTACATCTCTTAATCCTTACCAAACAGTTCCACCAACTGGGGACTAAGTATTCCAATATTAGAGCCTTTTTGTTTGTTTGTTTGTTTGTTTGTTTTTTGAGACAGGGTTTTTTCTGTGTAGCTCTGGCTGTCCTGGGTTCACTTTGTAGACCAGGCTAACCTCGAACTCAGAGATTCACCTGCCTCTGCCTCCCAAGTACTAGGATTAAAGGTATACGCCATCACCACCTGGCTAGAGTCATTCTCATTCAAACTACCATACCAGTACATGGGTGGAACACAAACCCACGCTGCATATCTCGGTCTAGCCCCCTTCTCCCCAAAAGAGGCCCTTCTCTGTACCGGGCTGTGCTTCTAGATGCCCTGGTTGATTTCACCTGGTCCTAAGCTGAGTAACTGATGCCAAGTCTGTTCTTTAGAGTGAGTGAGTGCTGTGTGTTTAGCGTGTGGATCGCTCACATGGTGGCCTGTAGTTGGAACTGAGTCCCTGTCATCACTGCCCATTCTGTGAGTGTATTGATCTTAGTTCTTTGATCACCCACATTGCTGGTGGACACATGGGAGTGCCAGCCAGGGTTACTTTGAGAGGTTATAGTGACCCAGTTGTTTCCAGTCACTATGGGTTTCTTGTTCACCCTTGATGTGGGTATGGATGCTAGGCCATGAACATCCCTAGTTTTCTCCCTCAGAAACTGGGGAGGACTCAAGGCTTATATCATTGCCAGGTGTTGAGAGCGTCAAACTTTTTCCCTCTCTCTGGCTCTTTCTTTCTCTGTGCCCTCCACTCTCTGCATGCGTGCATGTGTGCGTGCATGTGTGCGTGTGTGCCTGCATGCTAGGCAAGAACTATGTTCCTGAGCCACACCTCAGCTTCTGAATTTTTCAATTTTAAATAAATGTTCTGGAGGTGTAGAGGCAAATTTTTGCTTTAGTTTCTCTTTAGTCACTGTGAAGTCAGTGCCTTCCATATTTTATATGCTACAAAAGTGCCTTGTAGCATACTGTGAGACAGACTTGCTTGGGTCTGAAATGGGGTGTGTGTGTGTGTGTGTGTGTGTGTTGGGGAGACTCAAATACCACATCATGTGTACCAATATAAAAAAGTGTATTACAAGCTTTAATGCAGATACAGTTAGTCCTTGTGTATAGTGCAAGGGAGGGCAGGGATCACACACAGCTTCCTCATGGGGCTCTGGTTTGCCTGCATCGTACTCGAGCCAGCCTTTCCTAGGGGCTGCTGTACTTCTGCTGGGAACCCAGCCTACCCTCTCTTCTGGAGGCCCGCCCATGTCACCTGTGTTGGTGGGGAAGATTGGCTTCTAGAGAAATGGAGGACCATCCTCTCCGGTCCTCTGTTCAGAAATGGGGTTTTCCTTGACATTGTTGTTATTTACTCACAGCTTGTCATAGTCCTTGTTCTGTAGTCCAGACTGTCCTTGAACTTGTGATCTTTCCCCCCTTGGTCTTCACGAGCTGGGATTGCAGGCATACATGACCTTCACCCAGCTTCTTCATAGCTTTTGAACTGGCTCAACCTTTAGGTTAAAGTCGAAGAGTAAAGGGAGGGCTGAAAGAAAACCCAGGCACCTCTCTGGTGGTCCTTGATGCCTTGATCCCACCTCCAGCTCTTCCAGTTACTCTAAGGTTTCTGAGTTCTCTGATAGTAGCTTTTAAAAACTGTTAATTTATTTATTTATATTCTCCCTCCCTCCCCTCCCCTCCCCTCCCCTCCCCTCCCCTCCCTTCTCTCTCTCTCTCACACACACACATAAATAAAAGAGAATCTTTAAAAAAAGACAAGGTAGCCAGGCAAGATGGCTCATGCCTTTGATCCCAGCACTCAGGGAGGCAGAGGCAGTTGGATCTGAGTTTGAGTCCAGCCTGGTCTACAGAGTGAGTTCCCAGACAGCCAGGGCTATACATAGAAACCGTCTTGAAAAAACAAAACAAAACAAAAAGACAAGGTAGAGAGCAATTGGGAAGGCATTCTGTGTCAACTTCTGCCCTCCATGGGTACATACCACACATACACAGAGATTTTAAGATGGAAAACAGAAGAAAGAAAGTAAAGGGTTCACTGAGAGCAACAAAACAGGCTGTTGCTCTGGAGGGAACAGAGGCTTCCCCTGTGGAAGCTTTGTGGCTGACTCTTCCTTTTCATTTCATCATCATCATCATCATTCTTAGAGGGGGGCCGGGGAATAAAGGAGATGGAACCTAGGACTCCACAGATGCTAGGCAAGCACTCTAACACCGAGCTGTTCCCCAGACCACTGGTGGTTTTAAAGGGATTCAGACACAGACTGAGGAAGCCCAGTGAGGTTCATACACGTGCGACAAGGGAAAAACCATACTAGCTCTGTCACGTGAAACTGCAGACACCCAAAGGCAGAGAGCAGGTCCCTGTGTAGAATGAAGACAGACCACACATGACTCCTCAGCAACAGCACTGGAAGCCACCACCCCCACCACTAGCACCAGCCTACTGACCAGGAGCTCTTCCCACGATAGTCCTTCAAAAACAAGCAACGGGACTGGTGCGGCTCTAAAAAGTTTGTGCTTAGTATGCACGCATGTGAACTCTAGTGCATACACAAACGGAGGCAACAGAGGAGGTGGACCTGTAACGGCCACTTGCTTCAGACTAGACAGAACACAACCCACTAGTGATGGGGCTGCTGCAGTAGCTCACTCAGTGGGTAAAGGTAAAGGAGCTACCTCTCCAGCACAATGTCTGCCTGCACGCAGCCATGCTTTCCATCATGACATTAAGGGACTAAACCTCTGAACTGTAAGCAATGAGTGCTAATTCCTGTTATTTTGTTGTTGTTGCTGGTAGTGGTGTATGTGTGTGTTTGTGTGCTTCCCTTCTTTTGGTTTTGCTGGTGTGAAATTATTTATTTCCTGTGTTTCCATGGGTATAGCTAACCTCCTTGGGTTGGAGTTTTCTTTCTAGTATCTTCTGCAGGGCTGAATTTGTAGATAGATATTGTTTGAATTTGACTTTGTCATGGAATATCTTGTTTTCTCCATCTATGATAATTGAAGGTTTTGCTAGATATAGTAGTCTGGGCTGGCATTTGTAGTCTCTTAGAGTCTGCAGGACATATGTCCAGGGCTTCTGGCTTTTAGAGTCTCCATTGGGAAGCCAGGTGTAATTCTAATTGGTCTGCCCTTATATGTTACTTATGCTTTTTCCCTTACAACTTTTAATATTCTTCTGGATGTTTAGTGTTTTGATTATTATGTGGTGAGGAACATTTGTTTCTGGTCCAATCTACTTGGCGTTCTGTACACTTCTTGTACCTTTATAGGCATCTCCTTCCTTAGGTTAGGAAAATTTTCTCCTATGATCTTGTTGAAAATATTTCCTGGGTCTTTGAGCTGAGATTCTTCTCCTTCTTCTATTTCTATTATACTTAGGTTTGGTCTTTTCTTAGTGTCGCAGATTTGCTGGATGTTTTGTGTCAGAAATTTTTTAGATTTAACATTTTCTTTGACCAGTGTATCTCTTTCTTCTATTGTATCTTCAACACCCGAGCTCTCCCTTCCATCTCTTATATTCTGTGGGTGATGCTTGCGCCTGTAGCTCCTGTCTGCTTACTTAGATTTTCCATTTCCAGAATTCCCTTAGTTTGAGTCTTCATTATTGCTTCTGTTTGCATTTTCTGGTCTTGAACATTTTTGTTTCTGTCAACTCTTTTTTCATGACTTTCTTTAAGGGACTTATTCGTTTCCTCCAATTTTTGTTTGCCTTTTCCTTGATTTCTTTAAGGGATTTACTCACTTCTTTAAGGACCTCTATCATCTTCATAAAGTTGGCTTTAAGGCCTTTTTTTGTATACTTCTTCCGTGCTGGACTATTTAGGGCTTGCTGTAGTAGGATAGCTAGGCTCTGATGGTTTCATATTGCCCTGGTTGTTGGTATTTGTTCTTAAACTTGTGTCTAGGCATCTGGATTTGGGGTGATTGTAGATCTAGGTGCTGCCCGTCTCTGAGTTTGTATTCTTTGGATGGATGTTTTGTTCCTTGGTTTCTGTCTCCTCTCTGGTCTTCTGGCCTGTGCGGCCTGTGGTTGAGCAGGGGTCTCCACCCAAGATGTGGGGTAGGACACAGCCAGGAGGAGGGGAAAAAGGATTGGAGATAGTGGAGGGGCACCAAGAGAGTGGAGGAGGTCCACAGATGGGTGGCCTACCTGGAGTTCTGGTGGCTAGCATGGTCTGTGGTTGAGCAGGGAGTTTCGCCCAAGTTGGGAGCTGGGACACAGTGGTGAGGAGGGGAGAGGGTAGGGTTGGGGGGGCATGGAGGGAGTGGAGGAGGTCCACGGATGACCTGTCTGGAGTTCTGACAGCTAGTGTGGCCTCTAGTCCAACAGTGAGTCACCAGCTGAGTTCACCTACCTGTTCTTCTGGCTGATGTGGCCTACGTTTGAGCTGGGAATGTTTGCCCAAGTTGGGGGCCTAAGTTTGGTTTTTTTATATGGCTCTATGATTTCTGCTTAGAGAAACCTGCTATCACTATTGAGATGTTTCCAGTTTGAGGCTGGGAAGATGAATCAGTGGGCAAAGTACTTGCTTGTTGGGAATATTATTTTAAGTGTGTTACTTTTGTTTATGTTGCATTTGTTTAACTCTGTGAAACAACAACACTTGCTTGCTGTCCACGCATGAGGGCCTGAGTTTGGATCTCCAGCACTCATAGGGGGAGTGTTTATCATAGGTGTAGGTAGCTGTGTGTGTGTGTGTGTGTGTGTGTGTGTGTGTGTGTAAAACCCCAGCCCAAGGTCAGTGTCAGGACAGGGACAGAGATAGGCAAGTTCTGGGGCTGTTTAGTTAGAGACCCAGTTTCAAAAAGTGGGTGGAGGGACTAGAGAGATAGATGTCTTGGCAATTAAGAGCATTTGCTTCTCTTACAGAGGACTAGGGTTTAATTCCCAGCACCCAGATGCTGGTTTACAACTCTGTAACTCCAGTTCTAGGGTATCTGACATCCTTTTCTAACCTCTTTTGGCACTGCATGCACCTAGTATGCTTACATACATGCAGATAAAACACCTTTATACATAAAATAAAAAATAAATACTTAAAAATTTTTTATTTATGTGCATTAGAGTTTTGCCTGCATGTATATCTGTATAAAGGTGTTGGGAATCCCTGGAACTGTAGTTACAAGTGGTTGTGAGCCACCATGTGATTACTGGGAACTGAACCCAGGTCCTCTGGAAGAGCAGCCAGTGCTCTTAACCACTGAGCCATCTCTACAGCCCCAAATAAATTCTTAAAAGCAAACAAAAAGTGGAATCATGGGTAAAGGCACTTGCCACCAAGCCTGATGACCTGAGTTCGTTCCCTGGGACCCACATAATGGAAGGAAAGAGAACCAACACCTGCAGGTTGTCCTTTGACCTCTACATGTACAGTGTGGCATATGTGTGTTGCTGCCTCCCCCACAAATAAATACATAAATGCAATAAACATTTTTTTAAAGATGGAGAGTTATAGAGAAGGACACCTGATGCCAGCTTCTGGCCTTTAGAAACACACATATGGCCGGGCAGTGGTGGCGCACGCCTTTAATCCCAGTACTCGGGAGGCAGAGGCAGGCGGGTCTTTGTGAGTTCGAGGCCAGCCTGGTCTCCAAAGCGAGTTCCAGGAAAGGCACAAAGCTACACAGAGAAAACCTGTCTCGAAAAAAAAAAAAAAAGAAACACACATATGGACACCTGTGCAAAGACATGAGTATACATGCATACACCACACACACACACACACGCACACACACATACACGTGTACACACACAAAAATATTTCTAGGTATTGCTAAATGTCTTAGACTTTGCTTTTTGTTCAGTAGCATTCTCTGTAAGAGGTTGTTCCATGGAACCACGTGTCTTTAGTCCCTTCTGGGTCTTGCTTGGACCATCTCTGGCTCTGTGTGTGGCATTGAAGCATTTACTGTTGGCGTTATGGGAGCTTTAAGAGGACGCTCTTCTTTCTACAGTAGATGAGACTGTTTCGCTAGTGTCTGAATTCCTGGTTAGCCCAGTAACTATGTGAGTGACTGAGAGGTCCACGCTGAGCTGGCTGTGTATCCCCACAGCTTTCCTCTTTGGTTTCCTTCTCTCTCTGACTTTTTTCTCACAGCTTCTTTTATTGAGCCAACTTTTCTTCCCTTGAGTCTAGCAAAGGTTCAGAGATGGCTTCTGATGATTTAACCACTGTGTAGATGCTTAGAACCAAACCTGGATCCTCTGCAAGAGCAACAAATGCTCTTAACCACTGAGCCATCTCTCCAGGCCTTTACTGCTATTTCCTAACGGTGGCCAGTGACTTTTCTTATTTTTGTTTTACTGTCACCAAGAGCTGTGAATCTAAGTACTTGAATTTTTTCAGGCCATGGCAGGTATCATGCCCATGTACATACAGACACTTAGTCCCTGCATGCTCTTGGCTGCTTTGGCATTCCCTGGTCATGTTGAATTCCAACCTGTTCCTGACCTTATGTGGCATGAAGGAAAGCCATATTTTGCAGGTGGGATGGGAGATGGTGTCCTAGTTAGATTTATCTAAGATGAGCCCTTGTCTCCAGAAGGAAAGAAAAAAGAAAGAGCGAGAACTCTCATGCTGGACCTGAAATTCTGAGATGAAGTGATTCTGCCTTGGTTTCCTGGGTGTTTGGGATTATAGGTGCACACTGCTACACTTGGCAGTTTTTGTAATGAGTATGGAAAGGGTACCACAGTTTCTTGTCTTCTCTTTTTGACCTTTATGAAATAAACTGCCTTTTCCTACTGAAATTAAATTCATTGTCTGTCCTGTGTAAGTTCACAAGCATATTGGTCTGCATCTCTGCTGTATTCCACTGATCTTTTTTGCAGAATACTGCCTTGTCCATGTTAGTAGATAGTCCCTAGAGAAGCACTTGATATAGCCATACCCATGATGCCTCTGTCCTATCCTCTCAGGCCCCATCTTTTGTGCCTTCACTTAAGTACCTCTTCATTTTCCTTCTGGAAATCTGTTCTATGTTTTAGGACCCATCCCTGTTGGATGGCCGGGTGGCATTTCTTCATGTTCCTGCAGGCACCATAGTGTCCAAGCAGGGAGATCAGGTGAGTGAAGGACCTCAGTCCTAAAGGACTGGTCATTGAACTGCCCAGCCCTGCAGCTCTGTGCTGGGTGGAGTGTGGGTGAGGCCACAGTGGTTGGAAGTTGTCCCAGTACCATGCCTCTGGGCACTGTCTTGGTCTCTGGGCAGCTCGGGCCTAGACGCTGGGCTTCTCTATGGTTGTGCCTGCTACTTTGGCTCCTCTTCTGGAACCTAAGGACTTGGCGTGAGAAGATTTGCAGAGTCCCATAACAGATACTAAGAAGTTGGGATTTGGCCCTGCATGTTTTTGTGGATGTTGGATCAAAATATGTGACACTGAAGGGTAGCAGAGATGTAGCTCTGTAGACAGCGTCAAAGGGATGGGCTGCACCTTCACTTCTGTAGGAAAATGGCTGACATGTAGAGCAGTAAAAGGGCGTGTGTGGAGGAAAGGTATATGTGTCTGAGATTTGAAAAACTAAATTTCCTAAATAAATCCTAGGCACCACTCAGCTAAATAATAGAGCTATAGAACTGCTGTGTTTTCAGTGGAAACATGTGCCCAAGCCTAGGTTACACATAACCTAGAACAGGCAAAGAAGCAGCTGCTTGTACCATGTGTGACTCTGTGGGGCTCAGTGAACCTCCCTGGGTTCTGGGCCCATGGGGCATCCTGGGTCACTATCACATACATCTTCTGAAGCCAGCCTTCTGTTTTTATCAGGATGTCAATATCTTGTTTGTGGTCTCCGGGCTGCTGCATGTCTACCAGCAGAAGATCGACAGCTTGGAGGACACCTGCCTCTTCCTCACACATCCCGGGGAAATGGTCGGACAGCTGGCAGTGCTCACTGGAGAGCCCCTAATGTTCACCATCAAAGCCAACAGAGACTGCAGCTTCTTGTCCATCTCGAAGGCCCACTTCTATGAGTGAGTCACCCTGCTCCCTTCTCTGAGCCACTCTGAATGTTGGGGCACTTTCTATGCCCCTCTCTGTCCTGCTCACCTGTCTCCTAGGTCTTCTGTCCCTGAGGGCTCTCAGGGCTAGGCCTACTGCTGGTCTCACCTGGCTCTTTATCTAGGTGGCTGCATACATCGGTACCCATACACAGGCTCAGGTGTTCAGTCAGAGAACCTCCACCTGGCTTCTGATATCTGACATGATGCTGCTTTCTCTATTGGTTTATGGCTCTGGCCCAGTCCCATCTCTTTGTTGGTACATTCTGTGGCCACACATATTGGAATTAGGGTCTAGCTCATTGCCCATCTGCCCGTTCACAGTAGATCGGGTCTGGGTGGAAAGGCAGGATGTTGCTCATGGGATGTCCTACTCACTCTCCTTCCTTAAGTGGGACAGAAACTACCTATCTACCAACTGTGTTCTTCAGCCCCAGTGATGTCCTCAGCTTGTCTGAGAAGCCCCAGGCTGTATCCTCTGCTGGCCTTCCTGCTTGTCCCTGTGAGTTCCAGAGCACAAGACTAAAAACTATCTTAATTTGTTCCTTTCTTGGGGGTTTGGTCCATCAGGGTCCTCAGTTTTTCTGAGCTGCTACCCTCATAGTTATCTGTGCTAGCCAGTGTCCATCTTTCCATCCACATTGTTGAAAGGCCTCTTCTTCATCCATCTGATTCCTGCTATGACCTTGTAACTCTCCTGTTTAAAAGTTGGATACGTGCTCAGACAGAATGGAGGCCAGGGGCCAGAAGGTAGTAGAAGCACAGCAGCTTAAAAACTTTGTTTCCAGGCTGGAGAGATTGATGGCTCAGCAATTAAGGGCACTGGTGACTCTTCCAAAGGACCCGGATTCAATTCCCAGCACCCACATGGCAGTTCACGACTGTCTGTAACTCCAGTTCCAGGGGATCTGGCATCTTTACACAGACACACATGCAGACAAAACCCTAATGTACATAAAAGACATTTCAACCAAGGTGCTTCCAAGTCAGTAGTAGGTGCCAGGAAAGGGAAGGCATCCCTTTCTATTTGCTCCTTTGGAGCAAGGCCACAGGGTCCCGGCAACCATAGGAGGCGATTCCTGTTGACCTTTCTTTCTTTGTTTTTTAATTTTATTTAACTTTATTTTACGTGCAATGGTGTGAAGGTGTCAGATCCAGTGTCTTTTTCCTTCAAGTAAGCATTATGTGGTAGGCTGGTTGTAGTTCTGCCTGCTCTCAAATGCTGTGTCTGTGTGAGGAGTGAATGTAGTAGGATTGGACTTAAGATTGGGAGGTGAGAAGAGACCCTGATGGAAATGGAAATGACTTGAGACTGCACCACAGAATCATGAGGAAACGGCCAGATGTCGTCCTGGGCGTGGCACACACGGTTGTGAAGAGGATGTCGTCCTTTGTACGGCAGATTGATTTTGCTCTAGACTGGATGGAAGTAGAGGCTGGACGTGCCATATACAGGTGAGGCTCACAGATGTCTAGTGTACAGCAGAACCCACAGTATATAGAGGCCCCAAGGTGTGCAGTGTACAGAGGTCTGCCGGTGTCTCCATCACTAGATGTCCCTATTGATAGATAGTAGTTTTGCTAATAGATAAGACTCTATCCTGTGAAGGTTGTACAATGAAAAGGGTAAGTTTCCTTATCCATTCCCCCACCCCTGGTACCCGTAGTAACATTCTTTGACATCATCATGGGTTCTGTGCATATACATAGACACAAAAGCATCTTCAGCAAACATCTTTCCTTGTGCATACACATAAACCCACGCCATGCTATCAGAAGACCCAAGAGCCGTTTGAAGTGGCTTTGTAAGGTGCTGCTGCTGTGCTGACTGACTCTGACTGGGCCATCTTTGCTGGCTTCACCTCTGCTCAGGTCACAGACAGACCTAGATTATAGCTATCAATATTTGTTGTATTGTAAAACATCGATAGCGAACTTCTGCCCTCCGGGGTTCTCCCATTGTGCTGTAAGCCTGTATTTAAGACCTCCTCCCAGCCGGGCAGTGGTGGCGCACACCTTTAATCCCAGCACTCGGGAGGCAGAGGCAGGTGGATCTCTGTGAGTTCAAGACCAGCCTGGGCTACAGAGTGAGTTCCAGGAAAGGCACAAAGCTACACAGAGAAACCCTGTCTTGAAACAAACAAACAAACAAACAAACAAACAAGTAAATAAATAAATAAATGGAAAAAAAAAGAATTCACTGTGTAGACCAGGCTGACCTCTAACTCACAGGGATTCACCTGCCTCTGTCTCCTGAGTGCAGTGATTAAAGGTGTGTGGCACCCCTGCCTGGCAAAGTAACTGTACTTTACAAACCATAAATTACCAAGAAGTCTACATTCTTTTAATTTGTTGCATCCTGAGATCCAGTTGGCTGTTAAGAAGCTGGTTCTGTGAGCAGCTTAGGCAGGTGAACTGAGCACTTTTGTGTCTCCGCAGGCAAGGGGACAAGTCTGACTGCACATACATCGTTCTCAGTGGCCGGCTGCGTTCTGTGATCCGGAAGGATGATGGGAAAAAACGCCTGGCAGGGGAGTATGGCCGTGGAGACCTTGTTGGTGTGGTAGGTGTCAGCTACCCTCTTTGCCTCCTATGAGTCTCTGGAATCTGCCTGTCTGGTTACTTGAAGAGGAGGAAGCCTGAGTGACCTGCAGAAGGATAGCCATCCCTGACCCCTCCCTGCTGGTCCTGTCCTTTGTCTAGAATCCTATCTTAGCCTTCTGGGAGGTCCAAGATTCTGGTCCCTGGTTTCTGGCTGCTTTCTTGAACCTAGCCAGTACTGAAGCCGTGGTGGATAGTATCCAAAAGGACTTGACTGAGGGTAACTAGCAGCTTACCCTAGCTTCCCAATGCAGCCTACATAGGCAGGTTTCTCTGTCCTAAACTGTTACTGATCAGCCCCTGAATGTTGCAATGTTGGGCTTGTAGAGCTATATAAAGACAGTAAATTCCAACCTGCACTTCTGGCTTCTACTGTTTTGATTTTTTGTTTGCTTTTCTCTTGAGACAGGGTCTTACTCTAGCCCAGGTAGGCTTGGAACTCACCATGAAACTTGAGCTGGCCTCAATGTTTACATAGTGGTCTCACTATTGCCTCAGCTTCCTGAGTGTAGATTATAGGCTTTTAAAGCAGTAAACTGTAGTCAGAAGATTTCTCAGGTCCTGCGGCCATTTATAAAATAATCACTCAGGGGGCTGGAGAGATGGCTCAGAGGTTAAGAACACTGGCTGTTCTTCCAGAGGTCCTGAGTTCAATCCCAGCACCCACATGGTGGCTCACAACCATCTGTAATGAGATCTGGCTCCCTCTTCTGGCCTGCAGGGATGGATACATGCAAACAGAACACTGTATACATAATAAATAAATAAATAAATCTTAAAAAAATAAAAAATAAAAAAATAAAATAAAATAATCACTCAGAGGTTTATATTAATTATAACTATAACTGCTCAGCCATTTTACTGACTAGTTCTTATGCTTCAGTTAACCCATAATTCTTATCTATATTTAGCCACGTGGCTTTGTACCTTTTCTCAGTTCTGCCTTGTCATCTTGCTTCCTCTGTGTCTGGCTGGCAACTCCTGACTCCACCCTTCCTCTTCCCAGCATTCTCCTAGTCTGATTGCCCCACCTATACTTCCTGTCTGGCTACTGGCCAATCAGCATTTTATTAAACCAGTGTACAAGAGCATTATCCCACAGCAGTAAACATACAGATTAGCACAAATATATGTATTTTTTAAGTGCATGAGTGTTTTGCCTGTAAGTATGTTTGCATGCCTGGCATATGGACCTGATGCCCACAGAGACTGAAAGAGGGCATCAGAGGTTACAGAGGTGGTTCACACCTTTAATCCCAGCACTCAGAAGGCTGAGGCAGGTACATCTCTGTGAGTTCTAGGCCAACCTGGGCTAGAATGAAAAAAAAAGAAAGAAAGAAAAGAAAAGAAAGAGGGCATCAGCTCCTCTGGAACTGGAGTTATAGATAGTTGTGAGCCATTTTGTGGGTGTGCTAGGAATCAAACCCAGGCCCTTTGGAAGGGCAGCCAGTGCTCTTTTGTTTTTGTTTTGTTGTTTGTTTTTAAGACAGGGTCTCATTATGTAGCTTTGGCCATCCTAGAATTCATGCTTCGGCTAGTGCTCTTAACCATGGAGCCATCTCTCTACCCTAAGCACAAATATTTCTTAAAAATAACTGTACTTTGGCCGGGAGGTGATGGCGCACACCTTTAATCCCAGCACTCTGGATGCAGAGACAGGCAGATCTCTGTGAGTTCGAGGCCAGCCTGCTCTATAGAGCGAGGTCCAGGACAGGCACCAAAACTACACAGAGAAACCCTGTCTTGAAAAATCAGAAAACAAACTGTATTTTATAAACAAACAAAAATTACCTGAAAGACTATATTCTTTAATGTGTTGCATCCTAGGGTCTGGTTAGCTGTTTTTTGTAACCCCACCACATCCTGCTCAGTCTGCCACCGCCTAACTTCCCACCCCCACCCCTGCCCTGCTTCTTCTTTGAGACAAGGTCTCACTATGTGGTCCAGTGTCTTAATTAGGTTTCCGTTGCTGTAGTAAATCACCCTGATCAAAAGCAACTTGTAGGGGAAAGGAATTGTTTCTCTTATGCTCCCAGGTAACAAGCTAGCACTTAGGAGAGTCAGGGCAGGAACCGAGGTAGCAGCATGGAGGGATGCTGCAGCTGACAGAATCCTCACCACTTGCTCAGCCCGCTCTCCTGCAGTCCAGGACCACAGTCTGCCTTTTTTTTTCTTTTTAAACAAATGTTTTTGTTTTTGTTTTGTTTTGTTTTTGTTTTCAAGACAGGGTTTCTCTGTGTAGCTTTAGAGCCTGTCCTGGAACTCACTCTGTAGCCCAGGCTGGCCTCGAAGTCCCAGAGATCCACCTGCCTCTGCCTCCTGAGTATTGGGATTAAAGGCGTGGGACACCACTGCCCAGCTCTCTTTCTGCTTTTAAAGAAGTTTTCAACTGCTGTTTTAGAAAGTTTAGGAACTTTTTGCTATCTGATATCAGGGTCTTAGGGAAACATCTGGATGTTGGCAAGCATGTGCTAACGGCCGCTTCCTCCTGTGCAGCCCCCACTCCCCCACCAGGCCACCCCAGTTCTGCCTCGCACTGGGTCTTCCATGTCAGAGTTTGGGACTCCTTGGCCTTAGGGTAGCCATGCTGTGTGCAGCCTGTGAGTCCAGATGCAAACTTCTATTTGGAAGCTTTCATAGCTGGCCAGATGCTGAAATAGGTGCCTCCATGCTCCGAGGGACAACACATCTGCTGTGGGCCCCCTGGTGGCGGGTGTGTCTTCTTTAGAGGCATTTGAGTCTGAAGGAGACAGCCCAGGCCTGTGTCTAAGAACGATCGAGGTTGCTAAGGGTGCTTGTGGCTTCTAGAACATCCAATAATTTGGACAGCAGTCACATGTGAGAGCCCACAGACGTCTTGAAGAGTAAAGACTTAGCAAGGTCATTTTACTCCTGCTCCTATAGGCTGCTGGGCTGGCTACTTCTATGTCAACTTGACACAAGCTAGAGTCATTTTAGAAGAGGAAACTTCAACTGAGAAAATTCCCCCACTAGATTATGGGGCATTTTCTTGATTGATGATTGGTGTGTGTTTTGGAGGGGGGACCAAGTCACTGTGGGTGGTTTAAGAAAGCAGGCTGAGCAAGCCCAGAGGAGCAAGCTGGTAAACAGCACTTCTTCATGGCCTCTGCCTTAGTTCTTGCCTCCATGTTCTTGCTCTGCTTGAATTCTGGCCCTGAATTCCCTCAGCGATGGACTGTTAACTAGAAATATGAGATGAAACAAGCCTTTTCCTCCCCAAGGTGCTTGTGGTCATTGTATTTTATCACAGCAATAGAAACTCTAAGACAGGGGCTGGGGAGATGGCTCAGAGGTTAAGAGCACTGGCTGCTGCTCTTCCATAGAACCTGAGTTCAAATCCCAGCAACCACATGGTGGCTGGCTCACAACCATCTCTAGTCCCCTTTTCTAGCCTACAGACATATATACAGGCAGAACATTGTATACATAATAAATAAACAAATAAATAAATTTAAAAAAAAAGAAAAAGAAACTCTAAGACAACTTCTATTCACCTGACCTGCACATACATTTGGCTGGACTCCAGGTGTGGTCAGCCTGGCCCTTCTGGAACCTTGGAACCTTGGGTGATTTGTGAGACCTCAGAGTTTGGCTCTTCTTCCTTAGGTGGAGACACTAACCCACCAGGCCAGAGCCACCACCGTGCATGCCGTCCGGGACTCAGAACTGGCCAAGCTGCCAGCAGGAGCTCTGACATCCATCAAGCGCAGGTACCCACAGGTAAGGGTGGTGCAGAGCCCCTGTTCTAGCACAGGTACCCACAGGTAAGGGTGGTGCAGAGCCCCTGTTCTAGCGCAGGTACCCACAGGTAAGGGCGGTGCACAGCCCCTGTTCTAGCTGCACGGGTGAGGATTTAGTCAAGTGCACATAGACACACCATGGAGCAGGTGGATGGGAGGCTGTAAAAGTGATTCATGAGGTCACACCCTCAGACCAGGGGCTCTTTTACCTGTTGTTGTGTGACACTATTCCTAGGGAAGCATGAGCAGACCAAACTTAACTCAGATATGGAACTGATAACAGACCAAAGTAAGGATACCACCAAAGTGCAGCTTGATAAACCAGTGAGTTTCGTTTTGGTTGCTTACAGGAATATGGTGAGGGGTTGCTTAACAGGGGCAGAAATGACCCAAAGACAGCTCCATTGCCAAGAGCCCGCCCCAGCATGGGTGATGGCTCACAAACGCTGGAAACATGGAGCTCACAGCACAGCCTGCAGGCAGCTCGAAAAGGTTGTGCAGTGTCTTCTCCAGATAGATTAGATGAGTTGAGCCTCTTTGAGGCAGCTCTGCTGGTCTGACAGTGTCTTTGACAGACTTTACTGCTTGTATATGCTCATCCATAGAAGAGACTAGTGTGTGTGCTAAGTTTCAGGGATGGCCTGAAGCCTTCTTTAAGTAGTTTACTTCCTGAGCTTGAGGGGCTTCCCTGCAGAATAGATTAATAACCCCTTTAGAATATCCTGTGTCTTAGCCAGCGGTGGTGACACACACCTTTAATCCCAGCACTCGGGAGGCAGAGCCAGGCGGATCTCTGTGAGTTCAAGGCCAGCCTGGTCTACAGAGTGAGATCCAGGACACAGAGAAACCCTGTCTCGAAAAACCAAAAAAAAAAAGAATATCCTGTGTCTTAAGGATGGAAGGTTTTATGTAGGAGGAAATTGCTACACAATCCCTGTAACTTAGGATAGCAACTAGAAGAGAGCTTTGGTGTTGGCCGGGGGTTGGTTGAAGAGGAGTACTTAGGCTGCATCTCTGAGCTGTTGGTCAGCTGCCTTTTCTGATTGTCCTCCCTGCCTGAGTGACAAGACTGTCACAGGAGAGAAGGGGAAAACCGACACTCTGGCCTAAAACCCCAGGGAGCCCATGGTGGTGCTCCCATCAACAGTCTCCCATAGTCTTTGTTTGTTTGTTTTTTGAGACAGGGTTTCTCTGTTTAGCAGCCCTGACTGTCCTGGAACTCACTTTGTAGACCAGGCTGGCCTTGAACTCACAGAAATCTGCCTGCCTCTGCCTCCTGAGTGCTGGGATTAAAGGCATGTGCCACCACCCCACTGCCCTTAGTCTTAAAACTGCTTTTCAGTGTCTATTTTTTTTCTTTCCAACTCTCCCCCTCTTCTTCCTCCCTCCCACCTCCTCTTCTTTTTCTTCTTTTTTTATTTTTTTTTTCCAGTGTGTATGTGTGTGGTACTAGTAATGAAACCCAGGGCCTTATGTATAGTAGGTAGTCACTTTACCTCTGAATTATAACCCAAGTCTGCTTGTTAATTGTATATGAATGAATTAGTACAAAATGTACTTTTTGTGAATGGCTTTGTTCATTGTCCAGCAGTATCCTGCTGCTGGTCTCAGTCCATTTGTCTGTTCTCCAGTTGGTAGGTGTAGGGATGCTTTCCAGTTTGGAACTATTGGGTTTAAAAGGCTGCTGAACGCATTCTTGACAAATGTTATTATAAACATATGATTCATTTCCCTTGTTCAGTTGCTAGGTCACGAGATAGATGTGTGCTTTGGGAACTGCACAGTTCTCCAAAGTGGCTGTGCTGTTTCCCAGCCCTGTAGGATGTGGCTCCTGAGCCTAGAGTGCCAGCAAACACACAGGCAGCTGCCTAACACCAACTGTTCTTATGGGGACATCACAGTGGTATGAATTTGTGCTTCCTCACTTATTTTTTTTTTTTTAAGATACCAGACCCCTTTTTGTGGACTTATTGGCCGATCTGGAACCCTTGCCTCTTGACGTAGAAATAACCTTTTAAAAAATTAGCTTTAATGGTCAGACATGGTGGTCTGCTTTTAACCCTAGTATTTGGAAGTTAGAGCCAAGGTTACAAGCTGTGAGTTCTGTGAATTCAAAGCCAGACTGGTCTACATAGTGAGTTCCAGGGTAACCAGGACTACAATAGTGAGACTCTGTCTCCCAAAAAACCAGCAACAACAGCAAAATTAGTCTCACTTTGAATTTACTTGTTTTTAAATGTGACAATTTTATTGCTTTATTTGTGGTACTGGGGATTAAGCTCAGGGCCTTATGTATACTACACAAGCACTATGGCACTGAACTACATCCCCAGCTCTTTAAATTTTATTTTGAGACAGAGTGTTAAGTTCCCAGGCTGGCCTTGAACCTCTCTTGTGGTCCAGGCAGGCCTCAAACCTCATACCCTCATACCTCAGCTTCCCATTGCTGGTATGAAAGGTATACATTATCGTGCTTTGCTGAATATAGGTGTTTGTTTGTTTTGACTCTTGGCCTTTAGAGAAACATTCAGATATTCATCATAGAACTCCATGAGTGCTCCCAAAGGCTTGTTTATGAACTAGCACTACAGAGGTTGGTGAAGGAACAGTGGAATTTCCTGTACTCTTCTCTCTGCTTTCTTATGTTTGGAAACTTCTGTTACAGTAGACTATATTAACAATAGCCTCATCTGGAAACATCATGCTTTCAGGCTTGCTTTCAGACTTCTCTGCTCAGACTACTTTTTGTTTCATCTCTGAAAATCTGGTCAGTTTCATGTAGATCTTCTGTGGTCTCTGACCCGACCATCCTGGGGCAAGTAAGCTTCCTTAATTTACTTGCTAGAAGTGGCCCTTGTGAACCAGGAAGTGCTGGCGCCCGCCTTTAATCCTAGCACTGGGGAGGCCGAGGCAGAGGGATCTCTGTGAGTTTGAGGCTAGCCTGGTCTACAGAGTGAGTTCCAGGATAGTTCTTTGGCTTAGGCTTCAGAGAGAGTCTCTGTCTTGAAAACAAACAAACAAACAAACAAACAAAAAACCCAAAAACAACAACAAAAAAGAAGTGGCCCTGATGTCACATAAATGATACCAGACAAAAGCAGGTGCCCTGTCGGAGGTGAATCCTACTCTCAGGAGACCTTGTCAGCTGTCTTTGCCATGCCTGGGGGTCATGGATGGGTTCCTTAGGTCGCTTGCTACCTCAAGTGAATGTGAGAACCTGCAGCAGGCTCAAGGTCACAGACACCATTTCTCCTTGTCACCCCTGGACTGAGCAACCACCTCCCCGCCCCCCAATCAAGGTCCTTTTTCCTGGTAATTTAATTTCTTTCCTTTTGTTGTGGTAAAAATATCCTGACAAAAGCAACTCAAAGGGAAAATGTTTTATTTTGGCTCAGAGTCCCTCATAGTAGAGAAACCACAGTGACAGGAGCTAGAAGAGGCGTCTATTATATCCCATCCGTAATCAAGACCAGAGAGCAATGAGTGCCTGCGTGATGGTGCTCATCTCGCTTTTTCCATTTATAAAACCCAGGTCCTGTCCACAGTTGAGATGGGTCCTCCCACATCAGTTAATGTCTCCAGGACAGTCCCAATAGGCATGTCTAGGCCATCTCTTCCTGCATTCATCAAGTTGACAACTAACACTGTCTCATCTGGCAACCAGAAAGGTGTGCATGGGCTCCTGTCACCCGTAACGCACATTTATTTCCAGTCACTGACAGTTTTGAAAGCGCGGACCCAATGTGCTGTCTGAACATCATTGTGACTTTTTCAGTCCCCAGCGGTTTCACCATTTAACGATGTGGTTTGGGATTTTCCTTCTTCCTCTACCCCAAGGTTGTAACCCGACTGATTCATCTCTTGGGTGAGAAGATCTTAGGCAGCCTCCAGCAGGGATCTGCAACAGGTGAGTCTCAACACCTCCTCAGTCCACCCACTGCCCCCCCCCTTCCCCTGAGGGGTAGAAGAAAGAAGCATGGAAGCCGGCTGGGGCAGACCTCAGGAGCATTGTGGGATACTGTGCTGCATGACTCTTGGAAACATCCACAAGCTCCCAGCAAGCACAACTCTGAGTAAGGAGGGCTTAGATTCTGACAGTGCCAGCATATTTTGCCAAGATGTGTCTCAACATGGGCAGCACAGAGGGAAGCTCAACTATTTGTGAGAAGAAGTGTGATATATCTGCCTTCTATTCCTGTCAGTGATTAGAAAGGGAAATAGAGGGTGAAGCCTCTGGGAGAGTGGGGTAGTGGGAGGCTGCCATAGTCTGTCTGTCATGTGCCAAGTGTAAAAAGATGGTGAAATCACTGTAGGGTGTCAGGAATTAAAACTCTACCACAGCATGTTTGTTTCCTTCTAGCTCCAAGAGTGTCCCTAATTTGGGAGCCACTGGTCACTATGTGTTCTAGGGCTGTCTTCTTTTCCTGGATCTCTGATGTTGCTCTCTGGCTCTGTACTATTCTGTGCACACTGTGCCCATGGTTGTCTCCTGCCTCCACCTCCATGTTCCCTGCCTAGATGGCCGTTGTACATTTGTGTGCACACCTCTGGTCCTCCCCACCCTCTGCTCATCTTAGCCTCATCTTTTGTTTCTTTTCCCACTAACTCTCCCAGGCTAGCTCATTTGTGACCTGGTCCTGTACAGACATACAAGCTTTATACATGGCTGAGACTGGTGTGCAGTACTGAATGTTTGTTGAGAGGATACATTGTGGGTAAACAAGCTGGTGTTTAGCTCTTTGCTCTCGGTACACCTTGTCATTTGGATCACATCCTGGTATTTTAAGTATTATGTTAAGCAAACTGTCTGTGCTTACAGTGTGCACACAGCAATAGAAAACCGTGGTCCTTCTCCAGGGTGGATTCATCTTAATTTCATCAATCTTTAAGGCTTTCTCCACATGAAATTACATTCTGAAGTTCTGAGTGGGCATGAATTTAGGAGAGACACCATACTGTTCAATACATAGGGTTTCTTTCTTACTTTGCTTTCAGCCTGTCTGACCACTATGTTTGAAGTAAGTGTCAGGCATAGTGAGAGGCCAAGTTTTTTAACTATTCTTCTGGTAATCTTTACCTTTTAACTATTCAGACCACTTACCTCTAACATAGCTGTTCTATTAGAATTTATGTCTACTACCTTATGTTTTAATTTTGTTCCAATACAGTTATTATTATTATATTATTATTATTATTATTATTATTATTTTGGTTTCTTGAGACAGGGTTTCTCTGTGTATCTTTGCGCCTTTCCTGGAACTCACTCTGTAGCCCAGGCTGGCCTCAAACTCACAGAGATCCGCCTGCCTCTGCCTCCCGAGTGCTGGGATTAAAGGCATACGCAGCCACCACTGCCCAGCTCCAATATTATTCTTTTTGGTTACTTTTAAGCATCCTATTTTTATTAGTTCTGATTTCTACATTCTCTTTGTTGGACAGTTTCTGTGGTCACTCTAGGGAGTACAATATTTTATGCTTATCCTCATCCATTAATAGCAATAATTTTTCATTTTAAGTGGAATGAAAGTGCCTTATCGGCTGGGCGGTGGTGGTGCACACCTTTAATCCTGCACTCAGGAGGCAGAGCCAGGTGGATCTCTGTGAGTTCGAGACCAGCCGTTGTATGTTTTGTTGTTGTTGTTTTTGAGATTTGTTTATTTTTATGTATCTGGGTGTTTTGCCTGCATATATGCAGTGCCCTTGGAGGCCAGAAGAGGGTGTCAGAGCCTTTGAAACTGGAGTTACAGGCAGTTGTAAGCCACATGTGGGTGCTGGTAATCGAACCTTTGGAATGATAGCCAGTGCTCTTAACCAATGAGCCATCTCACCAGCCCTTGAGATGTGTCTTAACCATTACTTCTACATGCCTTGAGAACCAAACATTTGCCTTTAAAAATCTGAAATCCAAAATCCAAAACTTTTGAAGTGTCACGTCAGCATTCAGAAGTTCTGAATTTTGGAGCTACTTTCAGATGAGGAATGTTTAACCAGTAGACTGGGAATGTTCTCACATCTGACAAAGCCAGAACTCCAAAGCACTCTGGCCTCAGGGATTTCAGATAACTGACACTTGACCTGCCCTTAAATTATTCTCATCTTTACATTTCAGAAATTAGAAAATCTTTGGATTTATGCCTTTGGAGTTAATTTTGCTTTAACCTATAGATTATATCTTTTAGCAAATTTGGGAAATTCTTAGCTTTTCTTTCTTCACATCTTTTTTCAACCCTGTTTTCTTTCTTTTCTTCTTAAAACAAAGTGTCACGAATGCTGGGCCTTTTGTTATTGTCGCAGAGGTATCTAGGGCACTGGTCACTTTTTTATCTTCCTGTTTCTATGATGTTCAAATAGAATTGTTACTTTGGTCTGTCCTCAGTATTACTTGCTCTTTTCTGTCACCTTGATTCTCCTATTTGGCCTATACAAAGTGGTTTAAAAATATTTTTTTGGTTATTATTATTATTTGGAGACAGGAACTTGCTGTGTATCCCAGGCTGGCCTCTGACTCAGTATATAGCCCAGACTGACCTAGAATTTGCCATCCTTCTGCTCTGGGCTCCCTCTTAGTCTAGTAGTCCCCTGCTGGGATCACAAGTGTGTGCCTCTGTGACTCCTGGGATCACGAGTGTGTACCGCTGTGACTCCTGCCCCAGAGAACCTTTTATTTGTTGTTGTGTTTTGGCTCTTCTTTGTTTTACTAAGGTTTTCTGTTTCTGTTTGTTTCAGAAATGCTCATGATTTCATGATGGCTGGCTGCGACTGGTTGTATTTCATTGTTCCTAGCAAATAATTCTAACCTTTGTGCTGTTATTTTGTCTGTTGACTGATTTTTCTCATTCAAGTTAAGATTCCTTGCTGTAGAGGTGGTGTATGTCTTTAATCCCAGCATTCAGGATGCAGAGAAAGTTGGATCTTTGAGTTTGAGATGAGTCTGGTCTATAGAGCAAGTTCCAGAATAGCCAGGGCTACACGCAGAGAAACCCTATCTCAAAAAACCAAAAAGAAGAAAAATTCCTTGTTCTTGGTATACCTGTAGTTGGAATATACTGAATTTTTAAATATATATGCTATATTAAACAAATATCTATTTTTGAATATTATATTCTCATGTAAATCTTGTGTGGCTGTCAGTGTGTTTGTATTCATAGCTCAGGTTCTGCCCTAGTTTTCTGAACTATGATTTGTTTGGTCAGCCTGTGTTCCCTTGAGCCGGTAGGATTGCTGGAGTTCTGTGCCATCCTTTGTTCTGATCCTCCGTGGATTCTGATCTGCCTAGCACAGGCACAGCTGAAGATGGCTTTCTCCACTCCCCTCGCTGGCCGGTGCAGGGCTTCTGCTTGCTAGATAGAAAGGCTGCTTTTTGTTCAAGCTGATGAGGCTTCGTAGAGGCAGCCTCCTTGGAAAGGACTCCTTCAAGAAACAGAGCCAGCTTCCTTCCCTGACCTGTCGAATCGAGAGAGCTGCTTCCTGCAGCCATTAGAGCCTCCAGATGAGGTGTCCCTCACTCCACTTCCCTTTGGACCACAGTAGAGACTTCTTAATAGCTAACAGTAGAGCTCCCATACTGGTTCCACTGAAACAGAGGGTTCTGACATCCGAGGTCGATGGAAAAGAAAGACGAGAGAGTGAAGGATCCTCCAAGGAAGACCTGTTGCAGAGGAGGCTACCCGAGGAAGAGATATTCAGATCACTGCTGTAGCAGTGATTTTCATCTGCTTCTGCTAGGCGGTGCTCTGGGCTATGGGCTTTGGGGTTTTAGTGACTTAGTTGTTGCTTAGGTGTTGTTTCCTCCTAATTAGCAGAGTGGTAGCCATCCACTCAGTTTGTGGAAGCAGCATACGCCTGAGCAGAGGACAGTTGACTGCTTGGTGCCTCCTTGTGGGCTTTCTGGGTGGAAGCTCCACTGCCTCACAACACCCAATCCTACATTTGATGGGAAAGCCGCTTGGGGAATGGGAACTGCCCTGGTAGAAGGCCACAGTCCTCTCTCCGCAGCTAACGAATGAGGATGAAGTAAGTAAAGATGAGACCTAGGGGAGCAGGGGAAGGGCAGGGCAAGGAGGTATCCAGGCAGTGAGGGGAGACAGCAGAGGAACCCTGAGGCTCTTAGGAACCACAGGTTGCAGGTCACAGGCTCTGTGACCATCAGTTCACTTTGAGTGAGGGACAGACAGCTGGAGAATGTGGCACCAAAGACAGCCCATTTTAGGCCTTGTGACCAAAGCTATAACTATAGCTATTTCACTCAATAACTGTTCTCACCATTATATAAAGATGTGGGGTTTTATTTATTTTAGATTTATTTATTATGTATACAGTGTTCTGCCTGCATGGATGCCTGCAGGCCAGAAGAGGGCACCAGAGCTCATTACAGATGGTTGTGAGCCACCATGTGGGTGCTGGGAATTGAACTCAGGACCTCTGGGAGAGCAGCCAGTGCTCTTAACCTCTGAGTCATCTCCCCTGTTGTTTTATTTTTTTTTTTGAGACAGAGTTTCTCTGTGTTGCCGTGGCTGCCCTGGATATCGCTGTGAAGACCAGGCTGGCCTGGAACTCACAGAGATCCACCTGCCTCTGCCTTCTGGGTGCTGGGATTAAAGGCCTGCGCCGCTGCCGCCGCCGCCGCCACCTGGCTTAAAGATGTGTTTTATTTTTTGATAGCTAAGAGGGTCATTCATTTAGCTATTTCCCCCATTACCAAACATCTCTCCTTAGCTCTATTTTTGTTTATTTTTTGTTTTTGTTGTTGTTGTGGGGCTTTTTGTTCTGTTTTGTTTTTTGAGACAGGGTATCATTATGTATCCCTGGTTGGCCTGGAGTTCACTCTGTAGACCAGATTGGCCTCAAACCCACAGAGATTCTCCTGTTTCTGCCTCCTGAGTGCTGGGATTAAAGGTGTCACCACTATCCCTGGCCTTCCCAACTATTTTAAACAGTATTGCAGTGAATATCTTTGTGTATGTGTATATATATTCAAGGTGTGTGTATGTGGTGCACATATGGTATGTATGAAGTACATGTACAAGTTATATGTGTGGTATATACATGGTGTCTGGGCGGTATGTATGCAAATTGTGTATATGGTATATATATATATATATATATATATATATATATATATATGTTGTGTGTGAGATGTATGTGAATTGTGTGTGTAGTATTTGTGTGATATATGTATGATGTATGAGGGTGTATGTATTACATATGTATTATGTGTGTGTAGGTGAAATGCATGTATCCTCTTAAGACTGTAGACTTGTTTCTGCTTATCACAGCCGAAGTGTGGCTCCTTATCTCTCACCCTCTCTCCCTGCTCTTAGGTTTGCTTGGAATGGCCAACCCTTCCTAACTCTCTCTCTTACTGTCCGGTACCTTATGTCATCTGGAAACATGGGGGCTTCCAGGCAGTGGCCCAGCTTTACAAGTTGACTCCTGGCTCTGTGCCTACAGGTCACTGAATGGGGCTCCACATATTCCTGTAGCTCCCTCCACCTGTAGCTCTGCACCAGACTTGTAAGTCAGTCTGTGCAGACATATGTCCAACCAATTGGAACTGTGTATCTGATAGTTTCTGGAAGCTGTTCCTGGGGTGAGGAGGAGAGAAGAAGCCAGGCATTTGGAAACTGCGCTTAAGGAAGACAGGCGGCCCAGGCCTGAAGATGGGTCTGTCTGTGTCAGAGTAAAAAGGAAGGTCAGGGGTGAGAGGGACATTGTAGAGAAGGGTAGGTCACCAGTTGCCAGGGAGCCCATAGCATGAAAATGCCAGGAAACCCTGTGCTCAGCCACCTTTTGTGGACATAGCGGGGGCCCCTTCAAGAGGAGAACTTCGTATTGGAGAAGAACTTGTACCAGGATCTTTTGCTACAGGATAGCAAAACTAAAATGTCTTTGGTCTTGCCCCTGTGTTAGTTGAGTGGTCCACAGTCCCTGCAGCTGAGTAGGGCCTGGGGGGAGGTCTAGGCCCTCTGGGTGTCTGGGTGAGGCTCTGTTGGAACCTTGGATATCCTGGTCTCAAGGAGGCTCTGCCTGCTTCGATTTTTCCTTCAGGCATCCCTTCTGGTATCTCCCTAGGATGCCCCTGCCCCAGACCTTCCTCCTTTATTCTCTGCTTCTTTTGGTTTTTGGAATCCCATGTGGATAAGAGATGATAAAGGTGTGTCTGTTGATCTTCTGAGCTTACAGATTCTAGAGTGATTAAAAACAAAAAACTAGCTGGGTAGTGGTGGCGCATGCCTTTAATCCCAGCACTCGGGAGGCAGAGCCAGGCGAATCTCTGTGAGTTCGAGGCCAGCCTGGGCTACCAAGTGAGCTCCAGGAAAGGCGCAAAGCTACACAGAAAAACCCTGTCTCGAAAAAACCAAAAAAAAAAGAGAGAGAGAGGTGGATCTGAATCTGAGGCCAGCCAAGGCTACATAGTGAGACCATTTCATTGGGGTGTGGGGGTGCTCTCATCTGGCAGAATATTTCCCAAATTTTCTTGCTCCTTGAATTCCCAAGCTCTGCAGGATCAAGATAATTTATGACTGGGCCAAAACTAGAGCACATCCATTTTGGTATTGATCAAGGGCCTGCTTTAGTCATTGTGAGACTGAAAGCAGACCCTGGTCCCTCTTGGTGGCACCCTGTGTCTTCTGTCACCATAGTTGTTCTGCTGGTTCTCTCCCTGCAGGTCACCAGCTTGGGCTCCACACAGCAAGCAGCAAATGGGACGTGGGGAACCCACCTGGCAACTTGTCCACGGTAGCAGCAATGCCTGTGTGTGAGGATGTGCCCCTGACCGCCTTTGCTCTGGAACTCCAGCATGCCCTCAGTGCCATTGGTAAGCCACACAGAGGTCCTGAAGGTAAACGTTATCCCTTCCTCAGGAACTGTAGGCTGCCCACCCTCTATCCAGGGGAGGCTCTACTCTGAGGGAGCCCTCCACATTAAGGGATTTCCAGGCCTTGAGATCCTCACAGGCAGAGAGTATGTAATAGTATATGATGTGTTAGAAACCCTTAAGATGGAGGGACCCAGAGACATTAGGAGAGTCCTCTGTACTGACATCCCCCCATCACAGGCCTATCGTTTTAGGTCCTGAGCCTGCTAGAAGTGTATGCCAGCACTCTGCTTGCTGAGTAGGTATGGGAGTAGATGGCCACGGAACTTGCTGACCTGATAGAAAATGCCCTTGGATGGAATCAGGTAGCTTTGGTAGGGGGTCGGTTAGAACTAGACCACTCTCTGGGCCAACAGCTGGAGTATGTTAGTCCTAGGATGAAACCCAGAGCTGGTCATCCATCAGGAAGAAGCTGTTCAATTTTAGAGGCTAGGGTTGGCAAGATGGCTCAGCAGTTCAAGACGTCTTACACCAAGCCTGACAACCTCAGCTTGACCCTAGTGCCTGCAGGGAGAGAAAACCAGCTTACAAGTTACTCTCACCGCCACACTCATGAGCACCCACCCCACACAAGCAGATAAATAGATATATGTTCAAAATTGGGGAATCTAAGAACAGGAAATTAAAACTCATGAGAATTCTTGAAAATGTCCAAGTTCATAAGGTATTCTGTTTTTCTTAACATTTTTTAAAAACTTGTGTTGATTCTTTGTGGATTTCACATCTTGCATTCCAATCCTAATCTCCCTGTCTCCTTGCATCTGCCCTCTGCCCTTGAAACCTCCCCTCCATAATCAAAACCAAATTTAAAAGAAAATCTGAAAACCAAACAAAATAAAGAGATACAACAACAAAAAACAGAAGAATCTTCTTATGGAAGCTGTAGTGTGGCCTGTTGAGTCACACAGTTCACCCTTTAGTCCATTCATTGCCACATTTTATTTACAATTTTTTATGTAATTTTGAGTGAGCATATGATAAGATACTCATGGTAGGTTATAGTAAAAGTTTCAGGAATGTCTCTGTAAAGTGATATAACAGTGAATGCAGTGGTTATGTCCAATGATCATAAAATAAGATATTATATAATATCTATTTCAGAACACCACAAACACTTCCTCTACCCTACAGATACTTAAATTATATAAAAACAGTGGTTCTCAACCTGTGCGTCATGACCCTTTTGGGGGTCATATATCAGATGTCCTGCGTATCTGATATTTATATTACAATTCATAATAGTAACAAAATTACAGTTATGAGTAGCATTGAAATAATGTTATGGTTGGGGTCACCACAACATGAGGACCTGTATTAAAAGGTCAAAGCATTAGGAAGATTGAGAACCACTGATATAAAACATTAAATAATGCAAACCAAAGATCTGTGAAATTGAAAGATACCATAGTATTTATTAGTTATAAATTATTCTTTTTTTTTTTTTTTTTTTTTTTGGTTTTTCGAGACAGGGTTTCTCTGTGTAGCTTTGCGCCTTTCCTAGAACTCGCTTTGGAGACCAGGCTGGCCTTGAACTCACAGAGATCCGCCTGCCTCTGCCTCCTGAGTGCTGAGATTAAAGGTGTACACCACCACTGCCTGGCTTATAAATTATTCTTAAAATAAAAACTTAATGTAGTGATATATATAATTTAAAATTATTGCAGTTTTTGTTGTTTTTGTTTATATCTTTTTGTTTTGTTTTTTTGAGACAGAATCTCACTCACTATGTAGATGGCTGTCCTGGAATTTTCTATGTAGACCAAGCTGGTCTTGAACTCACAGAGATCCACCTGGCTCTGCCTCCAGAGTGCTGGGATTAAAGGCGTGTGTCCCCATGCCCAGCTTGTACGATAGTCTTGATCTTTGTTCTGCAGTCCATATTGCAGGTGTGTAGAAACTTGTGTTTGTTTCCGGTGACATTGGTCAGATTGTTGAGGCTGCATTCAGTGCAGTGTCAGGTTGCTCTGTGGAGGAAACTTTTTTAATTCAAGATAATTATAGAATCACAAGAGATGGCAATGTAAGAAAGGCCCCATGACCTTTTCCAATGTCCCTACGATACCATCGCACATGATGCTAAGACTACTCTAAAGGTCAGCTCCAGACTCAGTAACTGTTCTGGTGTATGTATACATGCACATGTATGTATGTGAATGCACATATAACTATAACATGAATCTTTTTTATTTTTTTATTTTTTGGTTTTTTCGAGACAGGGTTTCTCTGTGTAGCTTTGCGCCTTTCCTGGAACTCGCTTTGGAGACCAGGCTGGCCTCAAACTCACGGAGATCCGCCTGGCTCTGCCTCCCGAGTGCTGGGATTAAAGGCGTGCGCCACCACTGCCCGGCTATAACATGAATCTTAAAATGGTCTTTTAATAAAAAAAACCCAGTACCAGATATTGGTGGAAATGCTGAAAGAAAAGAGAGACAAAGGAACAAGACACCTCTTACCTCTAGGACTCCTCAGCCTGAAAAAGCCTCTAGCAGAAAGGGGTGCTTCTGACAAAAGCTTTTAGTTCCTGTCTCCTCATGCCTTATATACCTTTCTCTGCCCAGCCATTGAAGGCTGTGTGCTTCCCAAGTACTGGGATTAAAGGTGTGTGCCACCACTGCTTGGCTCTGTCTCTTTCCAGACTGTAGGCCAGGGTGGCTTTGAATTCACAGAGATCCAGACAGATCTCTGCCTCCCAAGTGCTAGGATTAAAGATGTGTGCCACCCACTGCCTAGCCTCTGTGTTTAATCTAGCAACTTGTTCTGTTCTCTGATCTTCAGGCACATTTTATTAGGGTACACAGTTTATCACCACATGTGCCCCCTCCTTTGACACAGCAATCCTGGTAGCTAGGACGGTACCAATGCTGCAAAGCTCATTGCCATAGAAACCCTTCCAGCTGCCACTTTAAAGCTGCTACATTCCATCAACACCCTTCTCACTGACATCCAAACAACTAACTCTCCCTAATCTCTGATTTTTGTCATTCTGAGAAATTCATAAAAATAGAATCATAGCATGTGGCCATGTGAGATTTTCTTTCTTTTTTAAAATATGGAACCCTTCACAAATTGGCATATCATCCTTGTTCAGGGGCCATGCTAATCTCTGTATTATTTTTATTCAATTTTAGTGTATGTGCTGCCAAAGCGAACATGACTTGCTTTCTTTTTATTGCTGTGGTGTATTCACACCACTGAAGGCATGTTTCAGTTTATGCAGCTACTCATTATTGAAGGGTGTTTGGATAGTTTCCAGTTTGGGAATACTGTGAATTAAATTGTTGTGACCATTTGTGTAATGGATGGATTTTTTTATACATATAAATTTTCATTTCTCTGGAGTCTGAGTATGTTCAGTCTAACAGGAAACTGCCAGGCTTTTTCCACAATGTCTATACCATTTATATTCCCACCAGCAATGTGTGAAGGGCCAGTTTCCTCACATCCTTGCCAATATTCTGTGTCATGACCATTTTAATTTTAGCTATTTTAATAGGGGCATAGTGATAGCATGCCCTAATTTTATTTATTTATTTATTTGTTTATTTATTTATTTATTTACTTACTTACTCTTAATTTTTTGAGACAGGGTCTCACTATGTTGTCTTGGCTGGCCTGAAACTCTTTAATTTCTTCAACTCTTGTTTTTTGTTGTTTGTTTTGTTTTTTCCTTTTTTTGAAGCAGGGTCTTACTATGTAGCCTTGGCTGGCCTTGAACTTACAGAGATCCTCCTGCCTCTGCCTCCTGAGTGCTGGGACTAAAGGTGTGTACCACCATATGCCCTAATTTTAATTTGCTTTTCTCTGTTGGTTTATGACAGTAAACATTTCATGTGCAGATTTGCTCCCTGTATATATTCTCTGGTGAAATGTCTGTTCATATGTTCTGCTTGCTTGCTTTTTTTCTTTCTGTTTTTGTTTGTTTTATTGAATGCTGGGGTAGAACCCAGGGCCTCACACATGTTAAACAAGTGCTCTACTTTCAACTACATCCCAGGCCCTTTTTCTCATTTGCTAATTGGGCTATTCATTTTCTTACTGTGGCGGCTGGTGGGGAAGGGGACTCACTTTTAAAGCCAGATACACACCTGTAATCCCAGCACCTGGCGGGCAGAGACAGGAAAGCTGCTGCAAATTTAAGCCAGCCTGGTCTTCAGAGTGAGTTCTAAGCCAGTCACTACGATATAGAAGGACCCTGACTAAAAAAAAAAAAAAAAAGGTTTTTGAAGAGTTGTAGGATCAAAGCAAAATTGGGAAGAAACATGGATTTCGCATGTGTTCCCTGCCCCTCACCATGTCCAGCTATCCTCGCTATCGGCATTCCTTACCAGAATGGAACATCTGTCATCACATCACCACTGCCAGGGTCAGAGTGGGCATGAGGAGTCACCCCTGCTGCTGTTCTGTGGGTTTAGGTGTGTGTGATGATGTGCAGTACCACTCAAGGCGTTTTCACTTGTCCTAAGGTGCTCCGTGTGCTCATCCCTTCTCCCACGCAAACCCTGGAAACCACCGATCTTTATGTGGTTTCCCTTATGCTGTGTGACACAGGATGCTTTTTCATGTGCTTTTTCTTCTGTGCATCACTGTTCAGCTAGACCAGCTAGCTAGCAAGCTCCCCGGATCCTGTTTCTGTCCTGCCAGTGCTGGGACTGCAGGGGAGCCTGGAGTTTTTCGTGGGTGCTGGGGGTCTGAACTCAGGTGCTCAGGCTTGCATGGCAAGTACTTTACCAACTGAGCCATCTCTCCAGGCTCCTCCCTGGTTGTTTTCATACTGTTGAAATTTGAGAGTCCATTGTATCTATTTCAGACAACAGTTTTCCGAAAGACATTCCTTTTGTGAATAGTCTCTCCTGGTCAGTGTCTTGTCATTTCGTCCACTCAACAGTGGCTTTTACGGAGCAGGAATTTTTATATCATGCAAACACACCTTACTGGCTATTTATTTCTTGGATCATGTCTTTGCGTTACCATCACCAAACAATGCTCTGCTTATCAGCTGGTCTGAACCTGGTGAGAGAGAATGCTCGCACACAAGGTGCTCACATGTCTGTGACAACTCTCTGGGGAAACATTGTAGTGAGCTTTCTTGTTGGACTATCTTTGGATCACCAGCCCAAATAATGACACAGAGACTTCTTATTAGTTATGAAAGCTTGGCCTTTAGCTTCGGCTTGTCTCAACTAGCTCTTATAACTTAAATTAACCCATTTATATTAATCTACGTTCTTCTAGGTGGTATTACCTCTGTTCCATCTTGCACCTTCTGTTTCCTCTCTGTGTCTGGCTGGTGACTCTGCCTTTCTTCTTCCCAGAGTTCTCTCTCTGCCAGGAAGTCCCACCTATACCTCCTGCCTAGCTATTGGCCATTCAGCTTTTTATTACATCAATCACAGCAACACATCTTCATACAGTGTACAGATATTCCACAACAAAACATGAACAAGTAACTCACTACTCAACCCAGATAGGGAACCAATGACAAGCTAAAGTATGGATACCACCAAAGTCTAACTTGGTGAACCAGTGAGTTTTATTTGGTTTCTTACAGGAATATGGGTAAAGGGTTACTTACAGGCGCAGAAATTACTCAAAGACAGCTACATCACCAATAGCCCGCCCCAGCATGGGTGACAGCTATTAAATCTGAAAACCTAGAGCTCACTACATAACCTATAGGCAGCTTACTGTGTTGAAGAGTGTCCTTTTCAGGTAGCTCAGCTGGTCTCTGCTTCTTTGAGGTAGCTGAGCTGATCTATCTGCCTCTGCTAGGCCAGTCAGCTGGCCTGAGAATCTCAGCAGTTCTTGCTGCTTATATACCCTTGGAAAGGGAAGAATCTAGTGAATCTGGTTAGTTTCAGTGCCTTCCTAGAATTATGTGAGTTGTTTACTTCCTTAGCTTATAGAAGCCCCCTAGAGGATGGAATATTTCCTCTCCCCTTATAACATCCGTTGCTTCAGCTCCTTTTAATATCGTGTGTCTTAATGAGCTTCCCTCTAAGATGGGAGGTTTTATTTAGGAGGAAATTGCTACACAACATCAGAGCAAGTTTATTGGAGTGGGCAGCAAGGAACAACAGGCGTACTGGTTCATTATCAGCTGGTCCCTAGAGTTCAAGAGGCTGCTCAGGAACCTGGAAAGCATCCTGCCTTGGATATTATACCCCACGGGACAGGACTAGCTGGGTCAGAGTGTTGGAGAATACCCTGTGTCTAAGAGCAGGGGCTGAGCCCAGCTCTCCTGACCTGCCCCTCCCTATCTCAGGAACCAGCACCTCCCATGGTGATTCTTGAGAATTACAAAAAGGGGAGAAGTGGCAAGTTCAAGACCACCTGGAGAACCGTCCTGTCGGTCGAACCAGAACTCGCATTTAGAAAAGCCACGTTGTGGCCGGGCAGTGGTGGCGCACGCCTTTAATCCCAGCACTCCGGAGGCAGAGGAAGATGGATCTTTGTGAGTTCGAGGCCAGTCTGGGCTACAGAGTGAGTTCCAGGAAAGGCGCAAAGCTACACAGAGAAACCCTGACTCAAAAAACCGAAAGAAAAGAAAAAGAAAGAAAGAAAGGCCACATTGTGCCCGCCTTTGCCTTGAGTTGGGTGGCTGCCTTTGATACGTTCCTTTCATTTCCAAGGGCGTTATGCTTGTGAAGAATCCAGGCTGAGAAGTTTTCTTTTATTGTGGAAACTTTGTGTTGTCCCCTTGTCCTCTGGCTTCAGTGCTGTCCAAGCCAGCAGGGACCTGGCATAGCAACCTGGCTGCCCGCTGCCTTTAGGCTACATACACCCCATAGAGTGGAGAAAGGTAGTTCTGGTGAGCCTCTTGACTTTTGGAATGCCTGGTTCCAGTGAGGCCAGAGGCTCCCCTCACCTACACTTGCCTACCTGTGCTCTGTAGGAAGAAGCATCCAGCCCCCCTACACAGAACCCAGAGCCTTTGGCAGACAGAGACATGGTCAGCAGCATCTAATGGGAAGGGCTGGAAGCCTTGGCTGTGAGAGCCTAGAATACTATCTAGGGAACTCTACACTTCCTTTATAGCTCCCAAATCTAGCAAAGGAGTTTAGACAGGAGAAGTACCGTGAGGGTAAATGGATCTAGCCTGGGGTCAGACCAGCACCTCCATGTTTTATGTAGCAAGATACCATCTATCTTACGCAGGAAGGCCTCTTGACAGGAGGAGGTAGAGAAAATGTGTTGCCCATCTGCTACTGTCCAGGTTGGGGAAGCACTGGCCTCGGAATGCCTATAGGACCTGCTGCTCTTTGCTTTTCACCTCTGTAGTGGGACAGAGGTTTGCCTGCTTAAAAAATTTCCACTTTTTTTCTGTTATTGTTATTCTGGTTGTTGTTGTTAAATTTTTTTGAGACAAGGCCTCAATTTGTATCTCTGACTGGCCTGGAACTCACTGTGTAGACCAGGCTGGCCTGGAACTCCCAGAGATCCACTTCCCTCTGCAGACAGGTGCCACCGTGACTGGCTACATTTGTACAGTTTAATTTAAGAGTTGTGATCACCACATTCCAGTAGCCTTCCCAACTGTAAAGATACACTTATTCTGTATGCCTCTAAGAAACAGCTTCTAATTAAAATACGATACTGTTGCCAGATGCAGTGGTGCTTGCTTGTAGTCCCCCCTACTTGAAAGGCAGAGCTGGGTCAATTGCTTGAATTTAGGAGTTCAAGGCCAGCCTGAGACTCTGGTGCGTACGTGCGTGCGCGCACACTCTTATGAATTAGCCTGTTTGTTTGGTTTTTTTTGTATGTATGTGTGGTTTTTGTTTTTTTGAGACAGAGTTTCTCTGGGTAGCCCTGGTTGTCCTAGAACCCACTCTAGACCAAGTTGGCCTCAAACTCAGAGATGGGCCGGCCTCTGCCTCCCAAGTGCTAGGATTAAAGGTGTGCACCACCACCTCCCAGCATGAATTAGCTCTTAATTGCACACTCTTGGATGAGCTTGTTGAGAATGATTTTTTGTTTGTTTTTTGAGACAATCTCTAACTATGTAGCTCTAGCCTAGCCTAACTGGAAGCATGTAGACCAAGCTAGCCTTGAACTCACACAGATCCACCTGCCTCTGCCTTCTAAGTTCTGGGATTAAAGGCTGGATTACCATGGCTGGCTTGTTAAAAATGATTTAAACCTGGTCTACAGAGCGAGATCCAGGACAGGCACCAAAACTACACAGAAAAAACCTGTCTCAAAAAAAAAAAAAAAAAAAAAAAAAAAAAAAAAAAAAAAGAGAGAAAGAAAGAAAGAAAAAACATTAAGGGGCTGGAGAGATGGCTCAGTAGTTAAGAGCACTGGCTCTTAACTGGGTTCAAGTCCCAGCAACCACATGGCAGTTCACAACTGTTTGTAACTCCAGCTCCAGAGGATCCAACACCCTCACACAGTCATAAATGCAGGCAAAACACAGTTAAAAAAAAAAGAATGATTTAAGTCTCCTTGTATATTACTATTGCTTGTATATTACTTTCCCATTGCTAGACCCTTTACACCTAAGGCCAGTATACTCCTGAGGCAGCTTCCTGTGAGTGACCCTTGCTCTCCACTCTGCATGGCATCTGAGCCACATCTGACCTTTCCTTGGCTAACTTGAGAGGCATGGATGTGAAAGCTTGGTGTCTGTATGTGAATGAACTAGATTTGGATCCAGGCCACTTTAGATGTGGCTTTGGGAAATGACAGGATTTCACGTTTTACTGTTGCATGTGTCCTGGCCCCAGCCTGTGTCCACACACGTGACGGTAGGATTGCAAAGACTTGGTTCGTATGTCAACAGGAGACCCAGATTTGGAGAGGCAGCTTAAAAAATGTGCCTCATCCCCATTGCCAGCAACCCCTCCCAGGGAGCTGACCTCGGGACACGGTGTGAACACTACTGTCCTTTGCTTGTCCTTAGAGGTGGCTGCTGGGACAGACTTCTGAAATGGGTGGTTGTTCTCAGGTCCTGTCCTGTTGCTGACCAGTGACAACATCAAACAACGCCTCGGTTCTGCGGCTCTAGACAGGTGCGCTTCCGGCCCCCTGTGGTCCCATGTAGAGAAATTTACTCAGCCTAAGTTCTTTCTTAGCTGTCCTGGCATGGTCCTGAGATGGACCTCATTATCCCTGTGCCTTGGTGTCTGCACATTCCAGCAGGTTCCTCATGCAGCTATACCCTCTACTCTGTATATGTGCTTGGGTACCATCAGAGGTCCCCGGAGACAACCAGGCCCTCCTTATCATGCAGGCAGCGCTGCATCTCAGCTTCTCTTAAGCCCCCAGCCTCTAGGCCCGGCCACAGCCTCTGCTCCACTGCCCAGTTCCAAGCCCCCTCTGCTGCTCTGTGCGAGGGCTGCTAATGAAGATGAGGAGCCTTAGACCCCATAGACAGTGAGGTGCCAGCACTCAGGAGGCAGAGGTGGGCCAATCTCTGTGAGTTTGAGGCTAACCTAGTCTACAAAGGGAGTTCCAGGCCAGCCAGCGGTATATAGTGAGACCCTGTCTCAAAAAAATTTGTTTTTAAATTTTTAATTAAATTTTTTAAAGAAGGTGAGCTGCTGCCTTCTGCCTTTCAGTATCCATGAGTACCGGCTGTCTAGCTGGCTGGGGCAGCAAGAGGACATCCACCGGATCGTGCTCTATCAAGCAGACAGCACACTCACACCCTGGACCCAGCGCTGCATCCGTCAGGCTGACTGCATCCTCATTGTGGGTTTGGGTGAGCAAGAGCCAGCAGTGGGTGAGGTGAGCACTCGGAGGGACTTCCGTCCCAGAGTCCTGTTTCTCTTTCCTTTAGTTGAAAATTTTTTTAAAACTCAGAAGAGGACCCACATATTTGCCATCCACTCTTTAGAGACCTTTGCTGTATTCACTCCAAAAGATTATACAGAAATGGTGCCCTGTTTTATATCATTCCAAAATTACTGTTTGTTTGGTTTGGTTTTTTGTTTATTTGTCTTGATTTTTCAAGACAGGGTTTCTCTGTGTAGCCCTCTGTGTCCTAAAACTCACTCTGTAGACCAGGTCGGCCTCAAACCCGGAGATCCTCCTGCCTCTGCCGTCCACACGCTAAGATTAAAGGGGTGCACCACCACCCTCCCACATGAAATTTACTTTTTCATCAATACCTAGGATTTTGATAAAGATCCCCCTGTTCAATCTGTTTCTATGGCTGTTTGGTTTTCCACTTGGGAGCGCCCACCATCTGTTCATGCATTCTCCACCAGTTACTTCACAGTAACAAGCAAGTATAAGTTATCTTCAGATACTTTCGAGTTGCTGACCCCAAAGGATATGTTTGCACTTACTAGATGCTGCCAAGTTGCTTACCTGGTTGTTGTTTTCAGTTTTCCTTTGTGAATGGCTGCAGCTGTGGCTGAAGAGCTCCATGTCCTTCCCAGGAATGAACACTTTCAGTTCATTCATTTCCTTTAGGTAGTATGAAGTGACACCTCTTCATGTGAATTAGTGTTCCCATCTCCTCTCTGTTTACCTGCTTGGCTTTCATTTCAAGCATCTGCCCTGCCTGTCTAATCCTGGAGCAGCTAAAGTCATGTGTGTTCCCATTATGCAGGAGCAGTGCTATTTAGTAAGGCCGATGCCCCCAGAGTGCATCATCTGTGAAGGTCACAGCATCCGTTCACAAGGCAGTATTTGAAACATGGGAGGAAGCACTCCTGTCTCATACCCCAGCACCCTTGCAGCCGGGTTGGCCACCCAGCACACACAGTGAAGTGGACCGTGTGGTCGGGGTTAGTAGCCCCAGAATGAGCCATCTTTGTAGCCCAGCTACTAACTAGACCTGTCACACACTGACCTCTCTGGGGCCAGCCATCAGGGCAGTGTTGAGTGTAGACCTTGGAGATAGCTCTGTGGTGTCCTTGGTCCTGTACTATGATCAGTCCTCAGGCTTACCTGGACTTGCTGACCAGGCCTTACTCTCCTCCAGCTGGAGCGGATGTTGGAGAACACGGCTGTGCGTGCCCAGAAGCAACTAATCTTGCTGCACAGAGAGGAGGGCCCGGGGCCTGCGCGCACAGTGGAGTGGCTCAACATGCGAAGCTGGTGCTCCGGCCACTTGCACCTCCGCTGCCCACGCCGTGTCTTCTCTAAGAGGAGCTTGCCCAAGTTGGTGAGGCCTGGAGGGCTGGCCCCGTGGGACTCAGCCCTGATACATTGTCTCTGGCCTCCCGGGATACATTTGGAACTGGCCTTCTTCCCTTTATGCAGCATCAGGGCTGGTGGGTTCCGTTGGGCTTGCCTGTTCTGCCTCTGAACTCTGTGACCGTAACTTTGGAGTTCCTGGGCTACCTGGCAGATGAAGGAAGGCGCAGCATGGTGGAGGCACAGGCACAGAGAGGCCGTCCAGACCTGGGAACCAGTGAACCCAGGAATCTGGGCTTGACTTAGGTTCAAGAATCAAGGCTGAGAGTCTCACATTTAGTTGAGGCCCCAAAAAGATCTCATGGTTAGGTCACTATGCTATCCCTTCAGAGCAGAAGCAGATACAGTCCTAAAACTCAGGCCATCTTTAGTTCTTTGGGCTGAATGTGGTGGGAAGCATTGGGGCTGTCCACATGCTGTAGACCATTCAACCCCCACAGCTCAATGGACAGCATCCTGTTGACTGCACCCCTGCCAGGACCATATGCCCCCAAGGCACTGTCTGCACAAGGGCCAGTGGAGAGACTCCTGTGAGGACATCCTGAGGGGCTCTGTGGTCTTAGGCAGTCTAGAAGCTTCCTCTAGGTCTGTTTGTCCTCTACCAGCACCCCTTAGGTGAGCTCGGACCCTGCCAGGCACTTGGGTGCTAATGAGATGTCCTGTGTCCTGGAGAGGATAGGATTTGAATCAGATCAGGACATGCAGAGTTTTAGCTGGAGAAACGCATGAACCTCTGTCTTCCTTTGGCTCCTCTCAGGTTGAGATGTACACACGAATTTTCCAACGACCACCAGACCGGCACTCAGACTTTTCCCGCCTAGCACGGGTGCTGACAGGCAATGCCATTGCCTTGGTGCTTGGAGGGGGTGGAGCAAGGTGAGCCCCCATCCAACTGTGTGCCGCATGTGTGGGGTGACAGTTACTCCCACGGGCTTTACCCTGAGCATGGGGAAGATGGCAGTATGGCGCCACAGATGAGAAGATCCTTGGACCACTCTAGTATCCTCAAGAAAGAACCCCCATGGATGGCAAGGGTGTGGTCCGCATGCCCAAGTGTCTGGGCACATGTGTGTTTATAGCCCACATGTTCTGGATTTCACTGTTACCAGTTTGGTAGAAGAAAATGTGTGTGTTATCTGACTGCCTGTGTTTAGATACATTTGTTTGGTTAGCCATGTGTGTCCTCTTTGAACATTGTCTGTTCTTGTCCTTGGCCAGTTCTCCAATGGGCTCCCCATGAGGTTCTTCCATTTTAATATATTCTCTATGGAGGAATGACCTGCTCTGCTCATGGACTAGAGGATTATCCTTCAGGTCTTTAGGCTTTGGGTTCTTTAAAGGATTTTTAGCCCATGTAATTCCTGTCCTGAGTTGTCATCTGATCCTTCTGAGCTGAAAGAAGTGGAGCCTCAGAGCATCATGAGGAGGATGAAGTAGTGATCCCGATATTCTTGAAGGGACCATGTCAGACTCCACATCTCCCAGGAGGAGGGGTGCTCTGGAACTGGCCCACCATGAGCTGAGTTGTGACTCTGCTCAGTCTATAGTGAAGTGACCCCACCACCCCCATGTGCTCGTTGTATCCTGAATTGTGGGGGCCCTGGCCTAGAGGAGTGGTGTGACATTGTCAGTAGGGAGGCCCTGGTCCTTTCTGTGGGCCTGGATAGTAGAAACTTAGAACAGTTAGATGCAGACCTGGTCCTGGTTTGCAGGTCAGGCCAGCAATATTTTTGAAGAGTCTACCATTTGGCTTAAGGTATACTTAAAAGCCGAGTGGTTCTGCAAGGCACACCAGAAACAGTCCTCTGCCTGCCCTTCCCAGAGCCAAGGCTATAGACTTCCTAGAAACAAATACTTTTGACTCTTTTTGGATATTGACTTTTCTGTGATCCTAAGTAGTATTCCTATCTGACTAATTGTGTTTCCTTAAGTTTTAGATTACTGACGTCCTAACCCTCAAATAACCTACGTCTGTTGGTCGCTATGCACCCTCATCTGCCTGTGGCTCTGCCTCTACCCCTCACTCCCATAATCCTCATGAGGTTCCATTGTGAGGGTGTAGCTCTGGTATTGCATATTGTTCTTTTTTATGTGCTAAATATATACACAATAGATGAATATTTTAACCGTTATAGTACAATGAAATGTGGGCACATTGTTGTACAGCTGTCAGGCCTATCCATTTTAGAACATTTCAACATCCTAAATAAACGTACATTCCCTCCACTTCCTTGAAACCTCTGGTAACTCTTTCTACTTTCCATATTCATGAATTTGCATGTTGCAAGATACCTGAACTGGGGTATCTCCCTCTTTTACTAAGCATACTAATATATTCACTACAGACATACAAACAACACTTTGTTCACCCACACCTCTGATGCTAAACACAGACTGTTTATATCTTTGGG
>CABHPQ010155477.1:2867-21602 GCA_902168405.1 Peromyscus aztecus
CTCTCTCTCTCTCTCTCTCTCTCTCTGTGTGTGTGTGTGTGTGTGTGAGAGAGAGAGAGAGAGAGAGAGAGAGAGAGACTCTTCCATTCTCCCTCTCATCCTTTCTCTCCGAGGAAAACCAAGCAGACTGAGTCAGTCTCCCACCATGCTCATCTCTGGGTGGTATGCTTTTCATGTTCTTTGCATTTTGATTTCTTTCTTTTACTGTACTGTTTCCATTGTACGTGGTGGTTTGAGTGACAATGACCCCCATAGGCTCAGATATTTTGAATACTCGGCCCCCAGTCTGTGGCCCTGTTTGGGTGGGTGTAAGGGATGTGGCCTTGCTGATGGAAGTACGTCACGCTGGTGGGGCAGGCTTTGTGGTTTCAAATGCCACGCGGCATTTTCCGTTTGCTAGCTCTGCTTTCTACGTGTGTTTGAGCTGTGAGCTCTCAGCTGTTGCTGACACCATGGCTGCCTGCTAGCACACCTTCCTGCCATGATAGTGATGTACCCTCATCCCTCTGGAACTATAAGCCTTGTGGGAGGCCAGTTCCCACCTTTTAGAGGGTTCCTATGAGGGGAGAGAGGGATAAGAAATTTTTAAATTGAAAGATAGCAGAGAGGAGACAGAGAGAAACACAGGACATCTTCAGGAGGACCCGAATCAAAATCCACCGGCCCCTTCTGTCACTTCAAACATGCTTTTTATAACAATGCCAAGGGGCAGGGCAAAAGACCTCCCCCTTGCTAGATCAAAGCACACCGCACAGCCAAGTGCAGACCCTTCCAAACACCTGGTAATCACGCCTGTGGTCCAATCATCCCCTTATGCAGCCCTGCTGGGTAAAGCAAGCTCAGATTCTTGGACCGTAAGTTCTCACTAGGAAACTGCTGTGGGTCTCTACAAAGCCCCAAACTGACCCTTCCTTTCACAAATTGCCTTGGTCTTGTTTTTTCATCAGAAAAGTAGAAAAAGAACTAAGATAGAACCTGGTGCCAGGAGTGGGGTATTGCTGTGACAGGCCTGACCATGTGGTTTTGGGAGGATTGTGGAGGCACTAGAACTTTGAGCTGGAAAAGCCACTGGCTGATCAGAGCTCAATGGCTCTTCTGTGAGAGATGGGAAGGAAAGAAAGGTGAGAACAAGGTGGATGATGGAGGACTCCCTTGTGAAGATTCAGAGGGAAGCAAAGACTCTACCTGGGACATTTTATGATATTTTGAATTAATAGTCTATGCTGTCTGATCAGCTGGAGCTGAAGAATGGCTGTCCTTAGAGACCGGCACCTCTGAAGTAAAACCACTGCTTCACTCAGACTGTCAGTGCTGGTTAACTGGAGCTGAGAAATGAGCAGTGATTGAGAAGAGAGCAGAATCACTGAGGTACAGTCTTCTGGGAGTATTTCCTCAGGGTCAGCACACAGGAACCGTGGTCCAAAGGGAGCTAAGGCCACATCACATGCTTTCATCTGAACCTGGTAAGAGTGCTGGGTTTCATGTAAGTTTTATTAGATTTATTCATTTCATTTACATGTGAGGGTTTTGGCTGCATGTGTGTCTGTGTACCATGTTAAGTGCTTATTGCCTACAGAGATCAGAAGGGGGAGTCAGAACTCCTCAAAATGAAATTAGAGATGGTTTTAAACTACCATGTGAGCACTGGGAGTCGATCCCCGATCCTCTTTCTACAAGAGCATCAAATGCTCTTAACCACTGTACCATCTCTCCGGTCCCCAAGGTGGTCCTGGTTTTGAATATGACAATAGGTCATGGAAAGAAGCTGAGGCTTGGCATTATGCCACAGGGCTGGAGCCCCTGAGGAGAGGCCATTGGTGAGAGCGTAGCCTCAGTTGCAATGGAGACCTCAGATCATTGGAGATACCAGTACCATGTGTAATCACCGTCAAAGACAGCAGCAGATGGGAGATGGAGGCTGGCCTGAGCCTATGAGATGAGCTACTTGTTCTGTAGAAGGCAGAGGCAGTGAAGTAGAGCTAGCTCCCCAGGCACTATTGAAGTTTGGTTGTAAATTGATTTGCTTGTGACTGTGACCTGGCTCTTCCCTTGTGGAGCAGGAAGTATTTAACTGTTTTTTTTTCTTTTATTTATTTTACAAGAGTTCAAAGTTGAGAAACTTTGAACTTTGAAAAAGACATTGGGTTTTTAAAGAGAATTTGATTTATTACAGTGTTGGAACAGTTGAAGACTATGGGAGTTTTAAATTCATTTGGGTTTTATATTGTGATATTAATGTCAACATGACAGCTTGGCAATGAATGAGAAAGGAATAGTTATGATTTAATATTGATGTGTTTGTGCATCAAATCGATGAGTGGTCCATTGTGCTGGTTAGTTTTTATATCAGCTTGACACAAACTCAGACCTCTCTGGGAAGAAGGAATCTCAATTGAGTAATTACCTCCATCAGACTGGCCTGTAAGCAAGTCTGTGTGTCCTGTTCTTAGTTAACAGTTGATGTGGGAGAATACAACCACTGCTGCACAGTTGGTCCTGGGGAGTGTAAAAAAGCAGGATGGGCAAGTCACGTGAGCAAGCCAGTGAGCAGCACGCTTCCCTCCATGACTTTTGCTTCCATTTCTGCCTCCAGGTGCATGCCCTGAGTTCTGCCTTGGCTTTCTCTTGTCATAGATGGTGACCTGGAAGTTATAATATGAAATAAACTCTTTTCTCCTCCAACTTTGATTGGGTCAGTGTTTTTTATCAAAGCAACAGAAACCAAACAAAACCCAAATTGTCATGATGAGCAAGGAAGAGTGTAGTGATTTCCAACAGGATCAGTGAGTGTGGAAAAGGAAATCTAAGACACAGAATTATAGGGAAAAAAACCCATGTGAGGATGGTGTGATTGTCTCTGTGGAAGAAGCCAATGGGTGTAAAAACCAAACCAGAACTGACAAGTGACTTTGCCAAGGCCCCAAGTTGTAACACCTTCCCCACCATGGTGGAACCAGCCAAGGTGAAGGGATCCTAATGAAAAATGGTTTCCTCCACTGATCTCCTGTAATCCTCAGTTAGTGTCTCTAGCTCTCCTTACACTTGTATTGTTAAGTGTTCATTGTATTCACTATCCCTGCTCAGTCTACTATGGGCTCCATCTCCTGATTACTTAATTATATATTATTTCAAGAGTATCACATGCCAGGAGGAACCCCAAATGGAACAAGGTGGACAGCAACTGGGGAGACAAGGGATTGGCAGATTCAGTGGAATTGTCTGAGTCAGCTGCACAAAGCAGACATTTAAATACATGATTGAAGGAAGTGAAGGAAATGAGCCATGAATGAGGAAGTAGATGAGGACTCCAGGTGGGAGGAACAGTCAGTATGGTCTGGAAGAGGCAGAGGCAGACTGGCTGAGACAGGAACAGACTGGAGGGTGGAGAGAGAGAGGAAGATGGCCAGAGGCCAAGTTAGAGAGGAGGTAGAAAAAACGATGATGAGCTGTAGACCAAGCTAGAGACTTTATGTTTACTGTGAGTAAAATGGGGAAATTGGGAATGTGTTGACACAGTGAAGATGTGACATTAACAGTTTTATTTTACACTTATTTTCCCAGATTGAAAAGTTTACATGCAGAGTAATAAGTGCAGTTGTGATGTATTCATATATATGTGGGTTGTTTTGTTCTAACTTGTCATCTTCTGACAATATCCTTCCCTGTGCCCATCTTCCTAGCCAGGAAGAGGTGGAGAGGTCCATAAACCTGAAGCTGAGATGGCAGGCAGGTCCTTCCATGCCTCCCTGACTGCTATATGTACTTCTGCCCCAGCTGCCCATGGTCTCCTGGCTCCACGACAAGCTACAGAATATGGAGTGGCAACTGAAGAGGGAACTCCAGCCATTCAGCTAAGGAGAATTGTCCTCCATGCTGGTGTGAGAATTCTCAGTGGTGGGTCAACTTTGCTGTCACTCATAACCTTTCAGAAACATGTCCCCATATCATGCAAGTAATCAAAACAAAGGCATTTGTTGGCAAACATAAACTTTTGTCTAACTGTACTTAAGGATGTCATTGATGGTCTGTATGGAGTGAGTAGAGTAAGCTCATGTCTCCCAAGAAAACCTCACATAATAAGTTCTATTAAATCCACAGGAACACCTCAACCCATCATGCCCCAGACACTCTGTGTGGAACAGCTGGAGAGCACAACATACAAAAGGTCATGTACCATGTCTATGCATTCTATTTCCACCAAAACCAGTCACAACACTTCCTCTTCCCTCCCAGAACTTTCAGCTCCAAACAGAGCCACCAGCTCCTCTCCCCACAGCAATGATGGAGGCAACCCCCGCCCCATCCACAGTCCCCAGCAAGCTCAGCTGTGGTCTCTCCACACCACACTCTGGCTCCTGTGTCCTGTCTTCCCCACATGCTTACAAGGACCCTGCACACCTCCCTGACTCTGTATGTCCTCCCTGTAGCTCCCATCCTACTTAGTAGCTGGGCTTCTAGAAATCCTCCAAATTCTACTGTGCCTTGTCTCCGAGCCGCTCATTTCTCTCAGGTCAGGCTCCAAGAGTTGAGAGTGAAGCCTTCCAGAGGTGCCCTCCACCCATTGGTTCTCTGGTCCGTGTGTTCTCTAGTGAAAATCCACTGCCTTACTTCTGTACACTTGTGGAGCTGTGTGTGTGACTGTATACATGTGTAAGTGTGCATGCATGCCCGTGTAGGTGTGTAAGAGGGCACACCTGTGCATGTGTGTCTGGAAGTTCATATGTGTGCCTGTCTTTGAATTTTGGAGTCTCTCCCTGTGTATATGAGTGCATGCTTTGTGTCTCTGTCTTTGTGTATACAAGTATACATATATCAGTGTGTATGTGTGTATGTGTGCTTGCATCTATACCTATATGTGCCTGTTTATGAACTTGTGCCATTGAGGGGGGGTGTTTTTTGCATATGTGACTTCATGCCTCTATTTCTATGTGTGCCTCTATCTCTGTGCATCCATGTGGCAGGGTCTATGAGAATCCAAATCTGTGTCTGTTTATGCCTGTCTCCGTGGATGTGTCTATGTGTGATAGCTCCCTGGATGTTAGGAGGAGAATCTGAAATGACCCTCACAGGCTACATGCTTAAACACTTGCCCATTAGCTGGAGGCACTTTGTTGAGAAAACTAGAATCTTTGGCACTGTGGCCTCACTAGAAGATGCTGGATGCCAGTGGAATCCCCCTCTGGGTCTGCCCCGAGCACTCTACTTCCTGATCCACTGGACTGTATCAAGCTCCCTGCCCAGAGACAGATCTGATTCACCTACCTTGCCTTCTCACATGATGGACAATATCTGCTGGAGCATGAGCCAGAATCAATCCTTCCTCCATTGTGTCGTTTCTGTTGTGTTTTGTGTAATAATTCCAACTAGAGAAAATAACAGAAGAAACTGGTACTGATAAGTGGTGTCACTGCTGTAAGAAGCCTGAGCATGTGGGTCTCAGGCCTTGGAATGGTCATTGGGAAGTCAGGAAGGGATTGCCCCTGCAAGCTAGACAAGCCCTTCAGAGCTGTATGTGGAGCTCAAGGGAATCCTCAGGGAATGCTGACTGGAAAGACCAAGCTCTTGAAATTTCAGAGGGCAGCAGGGATGGAATACAGGTCCCTCACGTCACACCACGGTAAAGAATCTAGTTACTTGGCTGCTCTCCCGCCAGTTTGAGTGAGGCTGGACTGAACAGTCATAGACTCACTTGTCTGGTGGAGGTTTCAAGAGAGCTCAGATTCATGCTGCGGCCCGGTGAGGACACCAGGCAGGGATGCTCCAGGCTCATCCATGTTGCAGCAATATCAACTTTCAGATTGGGACTATTCTGTAATTAATCCATTTCACAGTGACTGCCTTGACCGGAATTACTCTATTTTAAGAAAAATGACAGGAAAGAGAGAATCCACATCATGTTTACACATGTTGACATCCTCCCCATCCTCCAGCACAGCTGGAGGCACAAACTGAAGAGAGATTTCTGTGTGACAATCAACAACGACAAAGAATCCTGTCAGATTGTCTCAGAAACACCAGACCTGTGAGCTTGTCAATCACCCCAGATGGAACCCTCTCACCCAGGACTTTAGAAGAAGGAGCATCCCAGCACTGAGCTGTGCAGCATGGTGACTATCACCTGACACTCTTCAAGAGCTTCTTCCAGTAAAATGACCACAGGCAAGGGCTCCTAACTCTATTTGAGTCCTCAGGATAGATTAGTTGTCTTACCTGCCATAGCAAGGTGATGCAATCCATTATTCAAACGTATCTTTTGTTCTGCTGGGTCATTACTCAGGCCAGTCCTCACCTCTGCACTCAGATCCTCATATACTTGTCCAGGAGCAGCACCAGAAGAGCCTAGAGCTTTCAGGATCTTCCTGTGCTTCTCTGCCAGCTCCTCACCTCTCTTTGTTTCACTAGACCCCAAGGAAACTCAAGACAGCCCACCTGATTGACCCCACAGACTAGAAGAGTCACAAGGGCCCACAGGCTGACCATCTATATGAAAGGACATAGAGGAAGGTGAGGCTAGAGAAGGCAGTGGGGTAAGCTGGCTTACCCAGAAGAGGGGTTGTTTCATGTTCTATCGGACAAAGGCTCTAGTGCCGCTCTGGGCTGCTTTGGAGCTAGGGTTCACCTTGTCGTAGAAAGGACAGTTTGTTAAGAGGAAGGAAGCACAGTAGGAGCTGCAGTTATAGAGAGGATGCTGGTATGTTCACCAGATCACACACTAGGGGAGGCAGTCCATCCCCCATGCTACCTACAGTTCTCCACGTTGAAGTGAGAAGAAGAAACAACTGACTTCCATTCAGCAGGATGACCAGGGTGTCATATGCATGAGATCCTTCAGTAATAATCATGTCACAGACTCAATATTATACTGTCTTGGAATTTGCTCCTCCAGTGAAATTACTTTTTAATTTCGTTTCACACACATTTTCAGGGAGTCACATATTCACAGAATATAGCCAGATTCTTTGCACAAACATCACATAAATGTCCTTAACCCAATTGCTAATAAAGTCCTTGTTCCCCTCTGAAGGCTGCAGTGTAGTTGACTTTTTTTTTTTATTCTTTGCTCTTTGGGGCCCACCACCCAGCTCCCAAATAAATACACAAGTACTTATTCTTACTTGTGAATGCCCAGCCTTAGCTTGGCTTGTTTCCAGCCAGCTTTTCTTAAATTATCCCTTCTATCTTTTGCCTCTGGGCTTTTACCTTTCTCTATTTCTGTATATCTTTTCTTTTCTTCTTATTCCGTGTCTGGCTGTGTGGCTGGGTGGCTGACCCCTAACATCCTCCTCTCCTTCTCCTTTTCTCGCTCCTCCCTCTTCTCTTCTTCTCCTTCTATTCATTCTCTCTGCCTGGAAGCCCCCCTGTTTCTCTCTCCTGTCTAGCTATTGTCCATTCAGCTCCTTATTAGACCAGTCAGGTATTTTAGACAGGCACAGTAACACAGCTTCACAAATGCAACATGAAAGAATGCAACACACCGGGCAGTGGTGGTGGCAGCAGCGGCAGCGGCGGAGGTGCACGCCTTTAATCCCAGCACTCAGGAGGCAGAGGAAGGCAGATCTCTGTGAGTTCGAGGCCAGCCTGGTCTACAAGGCAAGTTCCAGGACAGCCAGGGCTGTTACACAGAGAAACCCTGTCCCAAAACAAACAAACAAAAAAGCAACACATCTTTGCATCATTAAACAAATATTCCACAGCATAAACAAATGTAACACATCTTAAAATAATATTCCACAACACTGCAGTAGGCCTCATGAACCAGGCCTCCACTGCTCACACTGCTCCCAGCACTATTGCCTTCTGGGTCCCTGTTAGAATGGCCCATTTGACTCCATTTAAAGCATCAATGACTTTTCAAGTTCAGTGTCCCAAAGTCTTCCAAGTTTCTCCAAAATCAACTTAACTTGGTCAGGTTCTTCACAGCGACAGCCCCATTCCTCTGGCATAGTTTCTACATTAGTTACTTTTCTGTAGCTGAGATAAAGTACCACAACCAAAGGCAACATAAGAATGAAAAGGTTCACTTTGGTTCATGACTGCAGAAGGCTGGAGTCCACACGTCAGGGAAAGCCAGGGCATGCAGCAGGCACATGGAGCTTGCTGACCACACTTCATCTGCACTCAGGAACAAAAGAGCATGGAGCGGGCCAAGGCTATAAACTCTGGAATGCTGTCCCAGTGTTGTACTTACTCAGCAAGGCTGTACCTCCTAAAGGTTCCACAACCTCCCCCAAAGTGCCACCAACTGGGAATCAAGGGTTCAAATACATGACCCTGTGGGGAACATTTCTCCTTAAAATCACCACAACTAGCTATGCATCTGAGAGGGATTAATACCAAGAACACAAAAAGAACTCAAAAAAAACCAACCTATCCAATTAATAAATAGTCTAATGAAATGAACAGACAGTTCTCAAAAACTGAATGGTCAATAAGACTATTTGTTACATCTAACATCTTTAGCTGTTAGAGAAAAGCAAATTAAAATTATACTGAAATTCTGTCTTAGTCTGATCAAAATGGCTATCATTAAGAAATCAACACCAACAAGCCCTAGTGAGGATGTGAGGGAGACAGACCCCTTAAAAACTGTTAGTAGGGACACCCTAGATTCTGTTCCCAAAGATGCATCCCACAGCTTATGTCATCCCAGCTCATTGCCCACACTGTTGCCAGCCTAGCCCTGCCCCCAACCCCAGCAGACTTCCACCACTCAAGCTCAGGCCACACCAGTCAGAAGACTCCAGCTGCTCAGGTGCAGACCACATCTGTCAGAAGAACAGGTGCAGGCACCCCAATCAGATGAATGGAGACCCCCTGTTTAAACCAAGCTAACCACCAGAAAGCCAGTTCCCAACTTGGACAGACTCTCTGCTAAGCAAGTCTCAACAGACATAAGAAATTTGAAATAACTTTCAATATATAATATCAGACCATCATGGATTAAAGGTGGATTTCAGAAACAACAGAAAGCCTACAAACTCGTGGAAACTGAACAAATCTCTACTGAATTACAACTGGGGAAAAGAAAGAAAGAAAGAGAGAGAGAGAAGGAAGGAAGGAAGGAAGGAAGGAAGGAAGGGAGGGAGGGAGGAAGGAAGGAAATTAAAGACTTCCTAGAATTCAATGAAAATGAAAGCACAATATACCCAAACTTATAGGATACAATAAAAGCGGTGCTAAGAGGAACGTTCATAGCACTAAGTACCTGCATAAAGAAATTAGAGAATTCTCATAGCAGTGACATAACAGCACACCTGAAAGCTCTCCAACAAAAAGAAGCAAACACACACAAGAGGAGTAGATGACAGGAAATAATCAAAACTCAGAGCCGAAATCAATAAAACAGAAACAAAGAGAACAATACAAAGAATCAATGAAACAAAAAGTTGGTTCTTTGAGAAAATCAACAAGATAGACAAATCCTTATCCAAAATAACTAAAAGGCAGAGAGAGAATACAAATTAACAAAATCAGAAGTGAAAAGGGGAACATAACAACAGACACTCAGAAAATCCAAAGAATCATTAGGTCATACTTCAGCAACATGCAATCCAAAAAATTAGAAAACCTAAAAGACATAGACTACTTTCTCAATAGATACCACTTACCAAAGTTAAATCAAGATCATATAGGCCAATTAAATATGCCTATAACTCCCAAGGAAATAGAAGCAATAATTAAAATTCTCCCCCCCCCCAAAAAAAAGCCAGGGCCAGATGGTTTCAGTGCAGAATTCTACCAGCATTTCAAAGAAGAGCTAATACCAATATGCCTCAAATTGTTCCATACAATAGGAACATTGCCAAATTCATTTTATGGTGCCACAGTCACCCTGATACTCAAATCACACAAAGACTCAACAAAGAAAGAGAATTACAAACTAATTTCCCTCTTCAACATAGATGCAAAATTACTTAATAAAATATCTGAAAACTGAATCCAAGAACACATCAAAAAGATCATCCACAATCCTTCATGATCAAATGGGCTTCATCCCAGAGACCCAGGGATTGTTCAACATATGGAAATTTGTCAATGTAATCCACCATATAAACAAACTGGGTGGAAAAACAAATAATCATTGCATTAGATGCTGAAAAAGTCTTTGGCAAAATCCAACACCCCTTCATGATAAAAGCCTTTGAGAGATCAGAGATACAAGGGATATACCTAATAAGCTTAATAAAAGCAATATACAGTAAACCAATAGCCAATATCAAATAAAACAGAGAGAAACTTAAAGCAATCTCACTATAATCAGGGACAAGTCAAAGCTGTCCACTCTCTCCATATCTATTCACTATAGTACTTGAAGTTCTAGCTAGAGCAATAAGACAATCAAAGGAGATGAAGGGGATACAAATTGGAAAAGAAAAAATCAAAGTATTGCTATTTGCAGATGGCATGATAGTATACACAAGTGACCCCAAAAATTCTACCAGAGAATTCATATAGCTGCTGATAAACACCTTCAGTGAATGGCTGAATACAAAATTAACTCAAAAACTCAGCAGCCCTTCTATGTACAAACAATAAATAGACTGAGGAAGAAACCAAGAAAACAACACCATTCACAATAGCCACAAGTAATTTAAAATATCTTGAGGTAACTCTAATCAAACAAGCAAAAGACCTGTATGACAAGAATTTTGAAGAATAAAATTGGAGAAGATATCAGAAGATGGACAGATCTCCCATGCTCATGGATCAGTGGGATTAACATAGGAAAATGCCCATTCTACCAAAAGCAGTCTACAGATTCAATGCAATTCCCACTAAAATCCCAGCACAATTCTTTACAGACCTTGAAAGAACAATACTCAACTTCAAATGGAAAAGAACAGAAAAACCAGAATAGCTAAAGGAAACCTGTACAATAAAAGAACTTCCAGAGGTATTACCATCCCAAATTTCAAGCTGTACTACAGAGCAATAGTAATAAAAACCTCATGGTATTGGCATAAAAACAGACAGGTGGATCAATGGAACCAAACTGAAGACCCAGAAGTAAATCCCTGCACCTACAGATACCTTATTTTCCTAAAAGAAGCCAAAATTATACAATGGGAAAAAAAGCATCTTCAACAAATGGTGCTAGTATAACTGGATGTCTGCATGTAGAAGAATGCAAATAGATCCATATCTATCACCCTGCACAAAACTCAAGTCCAAGTGCATCAAAGACCTCAACATAAAACCAGACACACTGAACTTGATAAAAGAAAAAGTTGGGAATAGCTTTGAACACATTGACACAGGAGACAATGTGTTCAAAAAATAAGCAATGGTTCTGTCTTCCTGGACAGAACCATTCATGCAGGTACTAAGAGTGACAGTTATAACAAATGGGACCTCATGAAACTGAAGAGCTTCTGTAAGGCTTTTCAGTACCCTGTCAATAGAACAAACAGCACCCCACAGAATGAGAAAGATCTTCACCAATCCCGTGTCCAACAGAGGATTTCCAAAATATATAAAGAACTCACGAAACTAGATATCAAAAAAATAATCCAATTTAAAAATGAGGTACGGAATTCTCAGCAGACAAATCTCAAATGACCGAGAAACAAAGAAATTTTCAAAATCTTTAGCCATCAAAGAAACACAAATCAAAATAACACTGAAATTCCATCTTATACCTGTCAGAATGACTAAAGTCAAAAACACAAGTGACAACTCATGCTGGTGAGGATGTGGAGCAAGGGGAACACTCCTCCATTGCTGGTGTGAGTGCAAACTTATACAGCCACTTTGGGAATCAATATGGAGGTTTCTCAGAAAATTGGGAATAGATTTACCTTAAGACCCAGCTATATCACTCCTAGGTATATACTCAAAGGACACTCTACCATACCACAACGACACTTGCTCAACTATGTTCATAGCAGCATTATTCATAATAGCCAGAACCTGGAAACAACCTAGATGTCCCTCAACTGAGGAATGGATGAAGAAAATGTGGCACATTTACACAATGGAGTATTACTCAGTTGTTAAAAATAAGGACATCATGAAATTTGAAGGCAAATTGATAGAACTACAAAAGATCATCCTTAGGGAGGTAACCCAGACCCAGAAAGAAAAATATGGTATGTATGTACTCACTTATAAGTGTATATTATCATGAAGGATAAACATGCTACAATCCACAGACCCAGAGAAATTAAGTAACAAGGAGGGCTCAAGGGGGGGATGCATGAATCTCACTGTGAAAGGGAAATAAAATAACATCACTGGTAGATGGGGGAAGGGGTCTGGATAGGGAGTGGGGAATGGGAAGAGGAAGGATCAGGGTGGGGGAGGATGGAGGGAAAGACAACTAGAATCTGGGGGCATCTCTGGGATAAGCTAAAAACCTATTGCAATGGAAACTTCCAACAATCTATAAGGATTATCCTAGCTAAGACTCCTAGCAACGGGGGATACAGAGCCTGAACCAGCTATCTCCTGTAACCAGGCAAGATTTCCAGTGGAGAGACTGGAACACCAACCCAGCCACAAGACCTTCAACCTACAATTTGTCCTGACTACGAGATGTGTTTGGGTAAAGGTGGTGCAGAAATTGTGGGAGTGACCAACCAACGACTGGCCTAGCTTGAGACCCATACCATGAGAGGGAGCTCATCCCTGAGGGCCAGGACCCAGAGGCAGGATAGCCCAGAGACCTAGGATAGAACCAAACATGACTGGCAAAAAAAAAAGTCAATGAAATGATTCCTAACACTATTCTGCTATCCTCATATACTCATAGATTGGTGTCTAGCCCAACTATCGCCAAAGAGGCTTTACCTGGCACTAATGGAAACAGATGCAAAGACCCACAGCCAAACATTATGTGGAGCTTGGGGAATCCTGTGGAAGAGGGGTGGGTGGAAGGATTGTAGAAGCCAGTGGGATCAAAGACACCTCAAGAAAACACACAGAATCAACTAACCTGAGCTCATAGACAACCAGAGAGCCTGCATTGGGCTGACCCAGGCCCTCTGCATATATGTTAGAGTTGTGTAACTTGGTCTTCTTGTGGGACTCCTAACAGTGGGAGCAGGGGCTATCTCTGACTCTGTTGCCTGCTCTTGGGACTCTTTCCTCCCACTGGGTTGCCTCATCCAGGCTTAATAGGAGAGGAGGTGCCTAGTCTCACTGCAACTTGATATGCCATGGCTGGCTGATATCCATGGGAGGCCTGCCCTTTTCTGAAGAGAAACTGGGAAGAGTGGAGGGAGGGGAAACTGTGGTCAGGATGTAAAAACAAATGAAAAAATAAATAAATTGTTAGTAGGAACATAAATTATTAAATATGAAAATTCTTCAAAACATTGAAATATAACTACCATGTGACCCAGACACACCACCTCTGAGTATGTTCACCTGAAGGAGTCTAGGTTCACCACCACAAAGACACTCACACCCCAATATTTATTGCAGCCCTGTTCACCAGAGTTACAAAACCAGCCCAGGCATCTGTCAGAAGATCAATGGATAAAGATGTATTTATGCACAACAGTGTTCCATTTGGTCACAGAAAAGAATGAAATTATGGCATGTACAGGAAATATTTTGATTTCTTTCTTATAAAATTCATGGAGGCCTTTGACCTTTTCATAATTTTCTTTGGGTCTTGGTTGGATATTCTGTATTACATGAGCCTTTCAAAGAAGGAGGGTCACCCCAGAATGTAATTTTAGGCTCTCTGACTGCAGGTAGAAACAGCTCCTGTGAATTGAATCTCAAACCTCCTTTCAGAATCATATTTGATTGTACACAAAGTCTGTGTTTGGGGTACAACAAGTTCCTCATACCAAAGCCCCTTTGATCAATTCTATATGTTCTCTGAAGGAAATCATCACACCCCTGCAACCTTTAGTCCTTACTGTGTTCTATTTGTAGTACCAATAATTCAAGACCTCCAAGTGTGCCTGAATAGTCTTGTGACCAAAGTCATGCATGGATGGAAAGCCCCTTCAGAAAAACAACTCTTTAAATCATAGAAAACAATCACTGTTCTCTACTATGATTTCTTCAAAGTCTAGGTACCTTCAACAAACACTAAAATGTAGCTAGAGTTTTCCTGCCTGGTCCACAGTCAGGACAAATCTCTCTCACCTGCCAGTCCCACAGCCGCTCAGACCCAACAAAGTAAACACAGAGACTTAAACTGCTTACAAACTGTATGGCTGTGGCAGGCTTCTTGCTAACTATCCTTATATCTTAAATTTATCCATTTCTATAAATCTATACTTTGCCACGTGGCTCGTGGCTTACTGGCATCTTCATATGCTGCTTGTCCTGGCGGCGGCTGGCAGAGACTCCCTCCACCTTCTTGTTCTTTTAATTCTCTCTGTTAGTTCCACCTATACTTCCTGCCTAGCCACTGGCCAATCAGTGTTTTATTAGCAACACATTTGCCATACAGAACATCCCACAGCACTAAAACATTCAACTGTTACCCCAGATACAATGAGAAACAACTGTTACATTTTACTGTTTAACCTAGATACAATGACTCTACTAGATTCCCACTACAAGATCTATAGAATAGGACCACACTCTGTGCCTAACAGTTTTGTAAGGCTCTGGCTACCCATCCACTCCAATATGTCCAGATCACCTCAGGATCCTCCAGACACTTGAAGGGGTAGCTCTTTTCAGCATGAACTATTATCTACAACAAGAACCAGTCCAAGCAGAGTGGGGCAAGGAGAGGAAAGCAGGTAAGGGTAGGAGTTGGGCTGAAGAGTTAATGCTGATGCTCATTTGGAATCAATCAACATATTCTCAGAGAAGGATAATGCTGCATACTCATGATCCAGGAATCCAGGTCCCACTGAGACCATCAGTTTCTAGATCTGTCTTCGTCATTCACTGTACAAGGCCACTCCTCCCTCATGGTAGCCCCCATGTCCCTATGAGGCAGTGTCAGCACAGACCTTGAACCCTATATAAGCTAAAGGGAGGACAACGGTGAATAAAAATACCCAGAGAAACTGCATCCAGTTCTACCTTACTTAAAGGAGGCTGATGGAGGAACTAGCAATCCTCTTCCCTCCACCCCACCCCAGCCTCCAGGTCACATGCTGCTGGGTCCCTCACAGCATTCCACAAAGTCCCCCATTGCAACAAGATCCCTATCCCATTGTAACCTGCATACATTTGAAGATATACTATCTCCCAAGTCCTGTCCAGCCAATAGCTTCCCAGAGGGGATCCCTGCAGATGTCATACAGGAAAGCAAACCTCACAAAGAGATAAGAGTGAAACCGATACAGACTGGCTTTGTCAATCTGGGTCAGACTTTGGGGATTCTAATGCCAGGCAGTTCATTGTCGGCATATTTAGCAGTCCAGTTCCAGGTGCACAATAGAGACTCTTTTACAAAGTACGTGTGATCATTTATGGTGGGTTCTATAGCTAAAAGGCCTAGAATCTAGTGTGATCTCTGGCCAATAGCATAGAGATCAGCAGGCTATAAAGTACTTGCAACATCTACTCTAAAGATGGGTAATGGTCTAGGGAGAGAAGAGTCTGGGAGAATCATTCTGGGGAATTAGGGTGAGGTCTGCATCTGTAGCAAAGGATGGGTGAGGTCTGCCTCCACAGACAGCAAAATGGTCACCAGGTTGTTAACAACCTCCACTCTCAGCTTTCTGGATGGAATGTGGGTATTTGATTTTATCTCCTCCATTGAGATGACAGCCCTGCATGATCAACATGCCCGGTTCTCTTAGTGCTCCTCTGTGAGTACAAGGACCTCTGCACCCCCAACACTTCCCAAACACTCCTGTACTCTTGTCAGACATCTTCTGAAGCCATGCGGAGTGGTGGCCCATCAAATGAACTTCTACAGGACTGAGAGATTTCATGATCTTCAGTCCAGCACTGCCTGGGTCCCACAGCTTCTCAACCCTGTATTAGAGCTTCTGGCAGGTAACAAGAGACTTCACACCCACTTGCTGAGTCAAGAATGGACGCTCAGTGCTTCTCTTGGACTCAGGTGGGAGTGGGGATAGGGAAGAGGGCTTTAGGAGTGTGGTCCAGTGAGTAGTGAGGATCCAGGATGAGAGGGTCTGGAAGAGTGTATCTTGGTGGAGTGTAATCCAAAGAATCATCCAAGGAGATTACTCTCATTTATTGATGGCAGGGCTAGCTCAGGATTTACAGCTCTGGAAGGCAGCTGTGACCAGAAGAGGAATGGGGGTAAGAGGTATATTTGAGCCCAGGGGTGACCCACCCTAATGGACTGAAGCCTCCACATTAATCCCTAAGAAAATGTCCTACAGGCTAACCTATAACCTGATCTTATAGAGGTATTTTCTCATTTGAGGTGCCCTCCTCTCGGATGACTCTGGTTTGTGTCAAATTGACATAAAAACTAGCCAGGGCAGTCCCCAAGCACAATCCTGAGCTGACTTGACCAGACAGGTCATTAAGCGTCTTTGGTGGGTGTGTTGGGTAGGAGATGAGGCCACATGGAGACCAGAGTATGGAAAGGATTCTAAGGAAAGAAGGACAGACTTCCCAAGTGTCCTGGGAATTAAGCTTGGGGCCACCTCCTGGAGTGGACACTCCTGCCTGACCATGCTGGTTCTCTCTTGTCTCAGTAGCAGGGCCCAAGCAGATGGACCTCAGTCCTCAGGAACTGAGGAGTCTGCGCTGTCCTAAGGTCTCCAGGGGCTCACTTACCATTGGGATCTCCAGGGACACAATTTCTGTAGAAACAAAGAAAAGCCGGGGTTGAGGAGGAGCACAGGGTGAAGACCCAGGCCCCACCACACTTGCAGCTTAGCTGCTCCTGTGACCAAGACCTGAATTGGGGCCCTGCTGTCCTTGTGAGGGGAGAGGAGGGCTCATGGTGACACGATGAGACACCAGGGACACAGAGAAACTCAAGGGTCACAGAGTTTCCAGGCTGACACAGACGAGACGTGTGGGAAGGGCACAGCAGAGCATCCTCTCCCCCCTCTGCTCAGGGACAATGTTTTCTTGCAGAAATCCTTTGCACTGTGTAGATTTTTAACATTCTTGCAAGGGCCTCCAGGTTTTTTCCAGACACTTCCCTGTGGGCAGAGGTCAGATGAGCAGAGGGGGCCATGGCTACCTAGCTCTGCAGGGAGCCAGTGACACAGGACAGGAACACTGCCCAGCACTAGGGGCTTCACCATGCAGCAGACAGTGAGGGGAGGCGAGACCTTCGAGTGAGCATGGAAGTGGGATATGAGGGGAGGAATGGACATGTCCCAGCTGGCTGGTCACATGGAACCACTGTGTGATCACCAGGATATGACACCTCCTAAGCAGCCATGCAGGGTGACATGACCTAGGAAATCCTGTGCCCTCTGTATACTTGTCTCTCTCCTGACCCTGGAGGGATCTTACCCACCCAAAGCATCTGGTAGCATGTCATCCTTCAAACTGTTCTGTCATGCAACATGAGAACCCAGGAAATAGCATTTCATGATTTGTTTTGGCTGGAAACTCCAGCCTAAGTGATCAAGGCTCTGAGGGTCACATCAGCCCTCACCACCGAAAGTACATGCCCAGCTGAGCCCTTCCAGCATCAGATCTTACAAACTGCAGGGGCAGCACCCTATGCCCAGCACCAGGAGATCAGGAGAAGAAACTTCCTAGTCCCCAGTTCAAGGCTATAGCTGCTGCACATTCCACTGATATCTGACAGTAGAGACCATGCAGGTGTTGTGTCCAGATCGCGACCCCAAGACAGACCACCCCACCGAAGACAAGCGTGTCAGAATGCAAAAGCAAGGTTTAATTCGCGATATCCAAAAGCAATACAAGCCTAGGCAGAGACTTCGTCCAATACATCCAATGCAGTGGAGGCTGGAGGAGGTGCCCGCCCCTCTGCAAGCTCAGTTTTTAAAGGCAAAAACCACAAGGTTACATCATTTAGGGGTGCTAGTACGGGTACAATTCTGATTGGCTCCCTTCTAGGGACTTTCTAGAAATCATGGCTTAATCTTATTTCTAAGGGGATGGTTGCCCGTCACCATTTCTCATGGGCTGCCCTCAGGTGGGGACATTTCTGTGGCCAGTTACCCTGGAAACCAGGGTTGGAACATTCCTTGGTTAAACATTTATCACTGAATGAATACCTTGTGACTCTGTACTTGGCACTTTCTAATTTCTGGAATCTGTGTTGACTGGTTCCAGTAACTCAAGGCCTATACCTAAAATGGAGAAAGCTTAGGCCTTATTTCTAAGATGGAGGCATTTTGTTATCGTATTGGTCTCACACAGGAAGAGGGGTCCCTGGGACCCTCACTTATGAACTCTCCCATATAGATTTGCCTCTCAAATAAAGTCCATTCACTGTAAAAGATGTAGTGGTCCTTCACTGGTAGTTTGTAGATGTATATGACATTCCTGCCTCAAATGTAGACAAATGGAGAAAATGGGTCTGTGATGACTTGTGCCAGACTTGGGAGCAGAGCTGCTGGAGAATGCTGGCCGAGGTGAGAAGTGCAGTAAGAGCCACAGGGTCAAGACAGACACGTGGCTCCCAGAGGCTGGTGATGGCAGCATCTGGAGACTTTGGAGCCATGTGTTCTCCTGGGTACCACAGTGGACAGAGCTGCCCTGTGAGAATGGAGACAGCCTAGACACCGGACAGAGATGCCCATTGTTCCCAGAATGTGACTGATAGTCTATACCTTAGCTAAGTATACACAAGCTTGTGTGTGTGTGTGTGTGTGTGTGTGTGTGTGTGTGTGTGTGTGTGTG
>CABHPQ010155477.1:21612-34382 GCA_902168405.1 Peromyscus aztecus
GTGTGTGTGTGTGTGTGTGTGTGTGTGTGTGTGTGTGTGTGTGTGTGCATGTGAGGGTCAGAGGAAAACTTCCAAGAATCAGTTCTCTCCTCCTGCTGTGTGGATACCAGGGAAGTCATGGTTCAGATTTGGCATCAAAACTTTATCCACGCAGGGCGGTGGTGGCGCACGCCTTTAATCCCAGCACTCGGGAGGCAGAGGCAGGAGGATCTCTGTGCGTTCGAGGCCAGCCTGGTCTCCCAAGCGAGTTCCAGGAAAGGCACAAAGCTACACAGAGAAACACTGTCTCAAAAAACAAAACAAAAAAAAAAAAAGAAGAAAGAAAGAAAAAAAACTTTATCCACTGAGTCACCTCACAAGCTCTCTTTCTTTTACATTTTTTGAAGATTTATTTATTTATTTTCTTTTTTTTTTTACTTAGTTTTTTTTTTTTATTTTACATGTCAACCACAGTTCCCCCTCCCTTCCCCCCTCCTACACACCCCTCACCTTCCCCCCATCCCATCCCCCATCCACTCCTCAGAGAGGGTAAGGCCTCCCATGGGGAGTCAGCAAAGTCTGACATATCAAGTTGAGGCAGGACCAAGGCCCTCCTCCCTGTCTCCAGACTGAGCAAGGTATCCCTCCACAGGGAATAGGCTCCAAAAGGCCAGTTCATGCATTAGGGATAAATCCTGGTCCCACTGCCAGTGGCCTCACAAACTGCCCAAGCCACCCATCTGTCACCCACATGCAGAGGGCCTAGTTCGGTCCCTTGCAGGTTCCCCAGCTGTCAGTTCAGAGTCTGAGCTCCAACTAGCCCAGGTCAGCTGTCTCTGTGGGTTTCCCCATCATGATCTTGACCCCTTTACTCATATAGTCCCTCCTCCCTCTCTTCAACTGCACTCCAGGAGCCAGTGCCCAGCTGTACATCTCTGCATCTGCTTCCATCAGTTACTGGATGAAGGTTCTGTGATGACAATTAGGGTAGTCGTCGATCTGATTACAGGGGAAAGTCAGTTCAGGGACCCTCTCCACTATTACTTGGAGTCTTAGCTGGGGTCATCCTTGTGGATTCCTGGGAATTTCCCTAGCATCTGATTTCTCCCTAACCCCATAATGGCTCCCTCTATCAAGAGATCTCTTTCCTTGCTCTCCCTTCCCCGACTGGACCATCCCTTTCCCTTATGTTCTCTTCCCAACTCCCCTTACCCGCTTACCCCTCCCCCACCATGCTTCCAATTTACTCAGGAGATCTTATCTATTTCCTCTTCCTAAGGGGATCCATGCATGTCTCTCTTAGGGTCCTCCTTATTACCTAGCTTCTCTGGGGTTGTGGATTGTAGCCTCGTTATCCTTTGCTTTACATCTAATATCCACTTATGAGTGAGTACATACTGTGTTTGTCTTTCTGGATCTGGGTTACCTCACTCAGGATGATATTTTCTAGTTTCATCCATTTACCTGCAAATTTCATGATATAATTGTTTTTTGTAGCTGAGGAATACTCCGTTGTGTAAATGTACCACATTTTCTTTATCCTTTCTTTGGTTGAGGGACATCTAGGTTGTTTCCAGGTTCTGGCTGTTACACATAATCCTGCTATGAACATAGTTGAGTAAATGCCCTTATGGTATGAATGTGCATCCTTTGAGTATATGCCCAAGAGTGGTATTGCTGGATAATGAGGCAGATTGTTTCCCAATTTTCGGAGAAACTACCATACTGATTTCCAAAGTGACTGTACAAGTTTGCACTCCCACCAGCAATGGAAGAGTGTTCTCCTTACTCCACATCCTCCCCAGCATAGGCTGTCATCAGTGTTTTTGATCTTAGCCTTTCTGGCAGATGTAAGATGCTGTCTCAGAGTTGTTTTGATTTGCATTTCCCTGGTAGCTAAGGATATTGAACTATTCTTTAAGTGTCTTTTGGCCTTTTGAGATTCCTCTGTTGAAAATTCTCTGTTTAGATCTGTAGCCCATTTTTTAAATTGGATTATTTGGTATTTTGCTGTCTAGTTTCTTGAGTTCTTTGTATATTTTGGAGATCAGCCCTCTGTCAGATGTGAGGTTGGTGAAGATCTTTTTCCATTCTGTAGGCTGCTGTTTTGTCTTATTGACAGTATCCTTTGCCTTACAGAAGCTTTTCTGTTTTAGAAGGTCCCATTTATTAATTGTTGCTCTCAGTGTCTGTGCTACTTGTGTTAGATTTAGGAAGCAGTCTCCTGTGCCAATGCGTTCAAGGTTACTTACCACTTTCTTTTTTATCAGGTTCAGTGTAACTGGATTTATGTTGAGGTCTTTGATCCACTTAGACTTGAGTTTTGTGCAGGGCAATACATATGTACCTATTTGCAATCTTCTACATGCCACTGTCCACTTATGCCAGCATCATTTGTTGAAGAAGCTTTCCTTTTCCCATTGTATAATTTTGGCTTCTTTGTCAAAAATCAAGTGTTCATAGGTATGTGGATTAATGTTAGGGTCTTCAATTCGATTCCATTGATCCACGTGTCTGTTTTTATGCCAATACCAAGCTGTTTTTATTACTGTAGCTCTATAGTAGAGCTTGAGGTCTGATATAGTGATGCCTCCAGAAGTTCCTTTATTGTATAAAATTGTTTTGGCTATCCTGGGTTTTTTTTTTGTTTTTCCATATGAAGTTGAGTATTGTTCTTTCAAGATTTGTGAAGAATTGTGCTGGAATTTTGATTGGGATTGCATTGAATCTGTAGCTTGCTTTTGGTAAGATGGCCATTTTTACTATGTTGATCCTACCTATCCAAGAGCATGGGTGATCTTTCCACTTTCTGATATCTTCTTCAATGTCTTTCTTCAAAGACTTAAAGTCTTTCACTTGTTTGATTAGAGTTACCCCAAGACATTTTATGTTATTTGTGGCTATTGTAAAGGGTGACATTTCCCTGATTTCTTTTTCAGTACATTTATCATTTGTATATAGGAGGACTATTGATTTTTTTTGGAGTAAATCTTGTGTCTGGCCACATCAGCTGTAGGAGTTCCCTGATAAATTTTTGGGGTCACTTATGTATACTATCATATCATCTGTAAATAGCAAAAGTTTGACTTCTTCCTTTCCAATTTTTATCCCCTTGATCTCCTTTTGTTATCTTATTGCTCTAGCTAGAACTTCAAATACTATGTTGAATATAGATATATGGAGAGTGAACAGCCTTGTCTTGTTCCTGATTTTAGTGAAATCACTTTGAGTTTCTCTCCATTTAGTTTGATGTTGGCTGTTGACTTACTGTAAATTTTCTTTATTATGTTTAGGTATGTTCCTTGTATCCCTGATCTCTCTCTCCAAGACCTCTATCATGAAGGGGTGTTGGATTTTGTCAAAGACTTTTTCAGCATCTAATGAGATGATCATGTGGTTTTTTTCTTTCAGTTTGTTTATATGGTAGATTACATTGACAGAATTTTGTATGTTGAACCATCCCTGTATCTCTGGGATGAAGCCTACTTGATCATGGTGGATGATTTTTGATGTGTTCTTGGATTCGGTTTGCCAATATTTTCTTGAGTGTTTTTGCATCAATGTTCATGAGGGAGATTGGTCTGTAATTCTCTTTCTTTGTTGCATCTTTGTGTGGTCTGGGTACCAGGGTAAGTGTCATTATGCCTAGATGGTGGGGACCCTCAAAAGACCACCACAGAGACTGAATCCTGTATGTAAAAGCAAAGAGCCTCTTATTTTCAAGCGCAGAGCTTGGGCTCTCTGTCTGTCTGATGCAGCAGTAAGAGCAGAGAGCCCAGAACCCAGACGGGTGGGGTTTTTATCATAGCAGAGATTGGGATGAGGGGATTTCCAGGGTTCAGGAAATGTTTGGAATGTCAGGTATTTCCCCTTAGATGCAGGCCCCACTGGGTGGGGTCAGCTTATGGCTTTTCCTGGATCCAGATGTTGCCTACCAGAAGCTGTGTCTGGGCCTCTAAGCCTGTCCTGGTCAAGCTGTTTTAGCCCCCCACACACATCTCACGCCACACACCCATCCAGGCTTACAGGCGGAGCATTGCACTCCTGGCTCCTCCCCCTCTCACTATCCGTCTGCATCTCCTCCCCTCCCACCCTGCTCCCTGCTTCTCTGACTGCGGAATCTCATGCTTTCTTTCAATCGCTCTCCCAGTTCCCTGACTTGTTGCTTTCTCGGATGCTCCATCTAACTTTGCCTTTGCTTCCCTGGTGTTTGGTCCGGCCACGCTGGGATTCATGCACAGCACATGGCTGCTCACTCCCCCTACCCATAAATGTCTCCCTCTGTTTCTTCTGTCTCTGTTTGCTCCCACCGCCACTGCGACTGCTACCACATCATGCCGCAGCCCAAGGGGTCCCTCTTTCCATCCAGCTCCACCCCATATCCCTCCCCATTCCTCCTCCCCCATCCGATATGGTGCTGTATACCATCCCTTGGTTCATTTCCGTGCTCTTCCCCCCTCCCACCATGCTGATGCTGAAACTCTGCTACACCTTCTCTCTCTCCTAAGGGAAAAAAAAAATCTCTTTTTCCAAAATCTGGGCTCTGGTGCATGAGGCCCAGCACCGTGCTGACAATGCCTGGCCACCGTCCATGGCCAGAAACTGTCTTTACTATGCTTTCTTACATGCTGCTTGATGGGAGCCATAAGCCTAAGCGACCCTTAACACTCATGCTGCCATATTTGGGTTTCTCTCCTCTTTTCTTAGATCTAGGCCTTGCTTAAGTCTCCATAGCACCAGAACCTCTTCTCACAGATACCAGAACCTCTTCTTGGATATCAGGTGAATGAGCTGCAGTTAGGCAATTAGGCAGTTAGACAAGAGTAGATAGATAACCCCCAGAGCAACATTCCCTGCTGGCTAAACAGCCCATAATTAAGTCCCTTCCTGCTTGCAACTCCCATAATTAAGTCCCTTCCTGCTTGCAACCCACTTTGCCTACCTATATATGCCTTGAGAAAAAAATAAAATTTTGGAGCTTGATCAGACGTCCCGTCTTGCTCTCATTCTCTGTGTCTCTTGTCCCTCTCATTTGCCGGCCCTCCCTTTAGGTCCCCGTTGAAGACCCCGCTGGCCGGGACAGCTGTTTATGCTGTAAACTCTTATTTCAGGATTTTTATGTTGGTCATCTGACATGGCTTCCCAGGAAAAGTTTTGTTCCTCTTTCTGTTAAAATGTCCCACTATTCTGTGTATGGGTAGAAATGTGGCCACAGTATGCTTGGTTTTTTGACTGGGTTTTGAATGCCTGAGATTATGTGTTCTGTGTCTTGCTAACAGCTCAGCTATGCTTACAACTAGCTGCTTGGGCTCAGATTTTGTAATGACAGAAAAAGTTATTTTGTGCTATTCTACCTTATTATAAAGAAAAACAGCTAAGAAATTGGGTATGGTTAAAAATCTGTAACAAAAATTAGCTTAAAACTTGTAACTCCAGACTAAAACTGTTCTGGAAAACACCACCTGGTCTGCCAATACCTTACAACACATAGGCAGTTGCCATTTTGGCTAAAGTTAAAGAGAGAGGTCATATGACTTCACTGCCATCTTTTTTCTTTCATTTGTTGTTATTTATTTATTTATTTTGTATGTGTGGTATATTGTATGTGTTCTGTAGGCACATATGTTAGTAATTGAGGCTAGAGGACAAGATAAGGTATCTTGCTCTGTCTCCGTCTTATTCTTTTGAAAAAGGTTTCTCAGTGACCCTGGAGCTGGATAGCCAGCATGGTCCAACATCCTGTGTTTTGTCTCTCCTCCCCAGTCCTGGGATTACATGTATACAAAGCCATAAGTGACTTTTTACCCAGGTGCCAGGGATTCAAACTCAGCTCCTCGTGCTTATATTTTTTTTCTTTTTTTTTTCCCAATTAAGAAATTTTCTATTCACTTTACATACCAACCACAGATCCCCCCTCTTCCCTCTTCCCAACCCCCAGGCTTCCCCCGCCAACCCACCCCCCATCCCCACATTTTCCAAATCAAAGTCTCCCATGGGGAGGCAGCAGAGCCTGACACACTCAGCTGAGGGAGATCCAAGCCCCTCCCCACTGCACCAAGGCTGTGCAAGGTGTCACACCCTAGGCACTGGGCTCCAAAAAGCCTGCCCATGCTCCAGGGACAGATCCCAATTCCCCTGCCTGGGGGCCCCCCCAAACAGTTCAAGCTAAACAACTGTCTCCAGTATCCAGAGGGCCTAGTCTAGTCCTATGGGGGCTCCACAGCTATTAGTTCACAGTTCATGGGCTTCCACTAGTGTGGCTGGTCATCTCTGCATGTTTTCCCATCATGATCTCAATGTCCCCGCCCACAGAATCCTTCCTCTCTCTCATTGATTGGATTCCCAGAGCTCAGCCTGGCACCCGGCCACTTCACTGCCGTCTTTAGTGAGGGTGACCACATGGACTGGCCCCACCAAGGAGACATTGGGTCTCCAATAAAACTTACAGCTAACCACATAAACAGCTGCCATTTTGGTTGAGGTTAAAGAGAAAGAGAGGTCATATGACTTCACGGTCATCTTTAGTAATAGTAACCACGTGGACTGGCCCTACCAAGGAGACATTAGGTCTCCAATATGTGGCTAGAGTTTTCCTGCCTGGCCCACAGTCAGGATAAATCTCTTTCACCTGCCAGTCCCACAGCCGCTCATACCCAACCAAGTAAACACAGAGACTTATACTGCTTACAAACTGTATGGCCGTGGCAGGCTTCTTGCTAACTGTCCTTATAGCTTAAATTAGTCCATTTCCATAAATCTATACCTTGCCACATGGCTCGTGGCTTACCGGCATCTTTACAAGCTGCTTGTCCTGGTGGCGGCTGGCAGACAGTCAGTCCCTCTGCCTTCCTGTTCTTTTAATTCTCTCTGTTAGCCCCGCCTATACTTCCTGCCTAGCCACTGCCAATCAGTGTTTTATTAGCAACACATTTGCCATACAGAACATCCCACAGCACCAATATATTTTCTGTATGATAATTCCTGTCCTGTAATAAAAACAAGGTTTATAAAAGATGGAATTTAAAACAATGCTGATTTATTGAGGGATTAAGGCTGTGCCTCCATGCATTCATGTACAGGGATGTATCTTGCTGAATAGCCAAATTTTTTTTCTCTTTTACCTTACATGATTAAATATTTTAGGTATTACAGATGAAAAACAAATAATCCCCAAGAACCCCCATACATTCATGTCCAAGCAACTTGTTATAGATTAAGAGAGTGTAAGCAAGCAAGGTATTTCTCTCAGCCAGTTCTTTTACTGGCAGGTTGCATTTTGTAGTTACAAAGAAAGGATCAGTCACTTTATTATTTATCTCAAAAGGTAAGCCTATAAATAATCTTAAAAGAATCACAAATCTAAATTGTATACATGAAAAACAATCAGCCATTTCTACTTTAAATCATTAGGGTGCACACCTGGCCCATCGGGGGTACCACGACCATAGGGGGACCAAGGCTTGGGTAGTCAGGAAGGCAAGGATTTGGCGAATGACAGACAGACAACACACTCAGAAGTGGTTTGAATCTGCTGCAATTTTACTTCTGCAAATCAGTAGTTTATATACAGAAAAGAAAACTATCAAGTCATACAAGGAACAACAAGAGCTTGGCAATAATTCAGTTACATCATCTTTAAAAAAACAGCAAGCAAAAAAAAAAAAAAGTTTGGCCGGGCGTTGGTGGCGCATGCCTTTAATCCCAGCACTCAGGAGGCAGAGGCAGGCGGATCTCTGTGAGTTCGAGGCCAGCCTGGGCTACCAAGTGAGCTCCAGGAAAGGCGCAAAGCTACACAGAGAAACCCTGTCTCGAAAAAAAAAAAAAAAACAGCAAGCACACAATTATTAATCGGCGCTAGACATATCCCTTCACCCACAAGAACTTTATGACCCAAAGAACAGTCTGTGTTTTTTAAACTTAGTACAGTCCCTAGACTTGTGTAGGCTTCTTGCAGCTGTGTCCTTCATCTTTATCTCAGCCGCTCGCTAGTTTATTATTCATTTTTACTCTTCTGGTTCTCATGACCCACTTAGCCAGTTTGGATGCTGCAGATCCTCCCTAAGTCTTTCTTCAGTTCTTCACCACATATCTCTTTAATATAAAACCTTTTTACCTGCTGGAATATGAACTCTTGTACTTTTACGCCTGTAAGGGGAAGGGGTTCTGCTGTAGTCCTTAAGTTTCCCATGCTGAACTTAATTAACAGAGGGGCCCACTATCTGCCTCCTATGAGATAATGTTTTCTACCATAAATCACTTTAGTTGGGATTCCTAAAGGATTCCTAGTGGGTGAGTGTTCATTCCCTAGAAGTGCCTGAACTATTATTCTTTCTATTATCTAGCGGCTTGGGGTCTTTAAGGAATAGCTCATTCTGCTATATCTAAATAAGGTCCATGTCCAGCTTCCCCTTTCCTCCATAGTTCACAACCCAAGCATTCATTAATTTTGGCTGTGCTTCATAGATTAATCAGAACATTATCAGAAAAGCAGTTATACAGAACCCATAGCCCAGGGAGCTCATGATCGGTGAAGCACATCTCCCTCGAGAAGGAGGCATAACACGGGCACTCTGCCAGGGACCTCCACGGAGCTTAGTCCCGTGGGACATGTATCTCCCGTCCGCTATTATTGACATAATTGTTCATGTCACACGGACGACACTGGAGTTGGTGTGGCACACACCCACTTATCTACATTTTATTAAATCATATCAGGAAGCTAGGGGCAGAAATGTGTACAACGAATTCATCGTCACCTTTGATCTCCAACCCATCCTAGCAAGAGTGGTAAGTCAGCCAGCAATCTCCAGGCTGCCGTTGTTTTTGTTCCCTGACCTCAATGAGTCCCTTGCTCAACTATTAAAAGTGTGCCTTTCTAAACTTTAAATTGTTCTGGAAGATCTTCTACCTCAAAGCCATTAACAAAAACACCTTAACCTAACCTTCCTAACAATACTACACGTCTAAATTCTTTCTAAGTGTGGTAATTAAATCATTAATCTGTTCTAGCAGCAACGCTTGGAAAATGTCAATTTTTTTCTTTTCTTTTTTATTAAGAAATTTTCTGTTCATTTTACATACCAATCACAGATCCCCTCCCCTCCTTCCTCCCACCTCTCAGTCTTCCCCCCCCCCCAATCCCAATCCCCATTCCCACCTCCTCCAAGGCAAAGCCTCCCATGGGGAGTCAGCAGAGCCTGGTACACTCAGTTGAGGCAGGTCCAAGCCCCTCCCCTGGACCAAGGCTGTGTAAGGTGTCCCATCATAGATGGTGGGCTCCAAAAAGCCGACTCATGCAGCAGAGACTAATCCTGATCCCACTGCCAGGGGGCCCCTTAAGCAGATCAAGCTACACAACTGTCTCACTTATGCTATGGTACAGTCCCATGGAAGCTCCACAGCTATTGGTCCACAGTTCCCACGAGTTTGGTTTGGTTGTCTGTGTGTTTCCCCATCATGATCTTGATGCCCCTTGCTCATAGAATCCCTCTTCTCTCTCTTCGACTGGACTCCTGGAGCTTGGCCTGGTTCTTGGCTGTGGATCTCTGCATCTGCTTCCATCAGTTACTGGGTGAAAGCTCTGTGATGACAGTTAGGGTATTCACTAGTCTGTTTACCAGGGTAGTCTAAGGTAGTTCAGGCACCCTCTCTGCTATAGCTAATAGTCTAAGGTGGGGTCATCCTGTGGATTCCTGGGAACTTCCCTAGAACCCGGTTTCTCCCTATCCCCATGGTGTCTCCCTCTATCATGGTCTCTCTTTCCTTGCTCTTCCACTCTGTCCCTGTTCTAGCTCGACCATCCCATTCCCTTATGTTCTCATCCCCCACCCCCTACCCTACCCTCCATTGCCTCCCTCACCCCTAGTCTACTCATGGAGATCTCATCCATTTCCCCTTCCTAGGGTGACCCATACAGGCAGATTTTATAGCATAAGAGTATTCCCTTATTATTGACTTAAAAAAACACACACACACTAAATTGTTTACAATGTTAACTTGATTTTGCCTTATGATTGTATCTTAGGACCATAACTGAAAACTAGAGACTGAAATATTCCTTCTAATCTTCTTGCTTTTACCAACATTGGTAAGCTGTAATTAACTGAGTAAGCAGTATGTCCAGATTTAGCTCTCAAATTTATGCTCTCAAATTGAGCCTAAACAACAAACAACATTTGTCTAATTCAGATATACCTAACAGATAAGTAAACCCTGATACCCAAATGCTTCAGGGATCTGAGAATATGGCATTTTAATAAAATAGCTTCTCATGATAGAGACATGCCAGCTCCTAGCAGCATCCTGTATCTCCTCCAAGGAACATGGAAGAACTTCTACCTGGAAGCTTGATTTGAATGTGGCAAAGCCAACCACACAGCAAGAAACTGCTTTGCACTTTAAACCAATGCCAAGACCCTGTCCATACTGGACAACAGGACACTGAGGGATCAATTACCCCACTCTGCCAAGTTAAGGTAGGACACTCTCCCCCAAATTCCTACCCCATAGGAAAGTCTGTCAGATCTTCTGGGCTTGGCAGCTGAAGACAGGTACTGCCTTTAGGATTTTTGCCCCCCAATGACCACAGAGAACCTGGGACTGCCTAGGTAGCAGGAAATCTGTCTCACTTCTGCTTATCCTTCTCAGATCTGATGATGTTTGATGACTAGGGTACAGTAGCTTTGCCAGTTTAACAGCTCTCCCCTCAAGACTACAAACAGTTTTCAGAAGTCATTAAATTTCTGTGGATTTTACTAGTCCCAGCTTTAGGACTGCACAGAGGCTTTTTGCTATGACACCAAGATGTAAATCTGATCCAGTTGTTTTACAGACATATACAGGTTCCTGGGGAAAGAGTTCTGCTACTGTACCAAGGAATCTGGCATAGTAAATCAATCTTTAAACAGGTTTATTCCCTCCTGACAGACTTGTGCCAAGGCCAACCTGCAGGGGGTCTTCCAGACATGCCAACCCCTGCACCAAATGAGGACACCAACCAGGTGAGTACTAACAGGTTGACCACACCCATATGCCTGCTCATAAAAAGGCTCCACTATCTCTTAACTCTTATTGACACCTTTGCAGGATGGATGCACTCCCAGCCTCCAGGAAAACAGCAGATGCAATGGCTCCAGTACTCCTAGGACACATCATCCCTAGATCTGGTGTGCCATTTCCCTAAGCTCCTGGGACATCAGTGCTGGTGCCACCTCCCTAGACTCAAGGACATATTTGCTCTTTCGTCTGGCTCATTCACCCTTGCCTCCTCTGTACAACGAGGGCACATCTCTGTTTCATTCTTTTTCCCACAGCTAGCCTCATTCACAGGGCAGGTGTTAATAATTAGGTTTTATTTTTCTCCTAGCAACCTGCCTTTTCTGTCTCCTACAGAAACAGATACCTAAGGTCTTCAGAATGGCATTTAACCAAATGTTTCTTCACCCACACCTCCTACTGAACATGACCCAACTGACTCCTGACTCCCCACTCCCCTTACTCACATCTTCCCTTGCCAGTAGGAAGTAGACAGACTTGAACTGGCATCCATATATACCCAAAAAGGTTGAGATGTTGGGAATCTCTAGCTCAGGGCCCCATTCCACACTCCAGTCTCACTTTTCCCATTCCAGAACCCAACCCTCAGAAAGCCCACCAAGGGTCAGCTCCTCCCCCAAGGCTGCTCAAGACAACACCTACAGTATATTTAAGACCTGGTCACCAAACCTGCCACATGCTCTCCTGCACTCTCTCTCCTGCCTTCCCGAGAGTCACCAGGAGTTGCTTTACTCTGCTCAGATTAAGCCTGGACTTATTTTAAAAAGAGAAAGAGGCAGGCGTCTCCATGACGGGTAAGGTGACCTGCTGACATCCCATGCAACCCAAGTCAGAAGCTCATTTTTTAATAAAAGGGGAACCTGTAGGGCCCTGGCCCCCGTTTTGGGTAACTGTTGCCTTGCTTGTGGACCTTGACCTTGATATTCTCCCTATGCTAATTCCCTGCCAGGTTCCACCCTCCTGAATGCTTTAGGGAAGTTCCTTGCCTGGTACCCTGAATAATGGGCGTTAACAGACTAGAAGCAAGATTGTAAAACATCAGTAGCGAACTTCTGCCCTCCGGGGTCCTCCCATTGTGCTGTAAGCCTGTATTTAAGACCTCCTCCCCCCTTAAATAAATGACATTCAGCATTTAAAATTTAAATATATATATTATATATATATATAATTGAATGAATACTGTGAATGTAATCTATGAATACCACAAATATAATTAATATCATGAGTGTAATTAATGAATATCATGAGTGTAATTTTTAAAAAAATAAATAAATAAAGTCAAAAAAAAAAGAGAGAAAGAGATTTAAGAAGCATTAGCTCACTATTGAATCTTAGACAGTGAGGAAGAGCAGAATTTCCAGGGAAAATACAGCTATTGCAAATGTGACTGACAAAGAAAAACTAAAAACCACCCAAAGAATCACCAACATAATGAGAGAGAAAAGAGCCTGCAAAGGTGCACAAATTTTGTGAATTCCTATGCTGTCCCAAGGACTGGGTCATTGTCAAGTGAGATCCATTTCCACAGGTGCCTTGCCCTGAGGAAACCCTTGGGACAGGTAGTCACATGCTGATCCAAGACTGAGCTGCACAGCTTCCAACACTTTATTACTTCTCCTCCTCCTTAAAACTAACGGCCAAGTCTCCAGGACATGTGGGAGTCTCCTGACCTGCCTAGTCCCCTCACCCCCCACAAACATGCAGAGACACCAGGAAATGATGAACTTCTTTAATGA
>CABHPQ010155478.1:0-25929 GCA_902168405.1 Peromyscus aztecus
ACTAAGATCTGATTACATGCAGGGAATCATTTCAGGGTTTTGTATTCATTAAAGCTTCCTTTGTTGTCTGTAATGTGATCAATTTTAGGAATGGCTCCATATGCTGCTGGGAAGCATGTGTATTCTCTCTGTGTTAGCTAGCATGCTCTGTAGATACCTATTAAGTCCAGTCAGTTTGTTTTATAGTTTAGGTGTGAAGAGTTTTTGATGATTGTCCTTTTAGGAGCCCTGCTTATGTGTGAGAGTGGGTAATAAAGTTTCCTGCTGTACTGTGTCAGGACCTTATGTGGTCTTCGTGCTCTTTAATGTTTGTTTTATGAAGTGGTCAACGACAACTAACCAGAACAACTGCCAGCAAAATCAATGGTAATAGCAAACCTTTGTCCATAATTACTTGAATGCAAATTACCAATTCATCATTTAAAGATACAGACTAACCAGTGTGCTTTAAAATGAGGTTGCCTCTAAGAAACTCATGTCTCATGTAACTAGAAAAGATCCAAAACCTTAGAGGCTTCAGGATTTGTTGTATAAACATTTACAATAGTTTTGTCCTCTTGAAGAATTACTCCTTTTGTTAATATGTAGAGGCTCTCTTATCTCCTAACTAGGTTTGGTTCTAAGTCTTCATTATCAGATGTAAGGATCCATAGGTCAGCTTGTTGACAGCTTTCTGTTGCTTGGTAGGTTGATTTTAGCCATGGACAAACTCAGATTTTGGATCTCTTCTAGTTCCATGAGTTTCTTGGAGGCAGCGAGTAGACCTCACTTTTAAGCACAGTTGGCTAGTCTGTACCTTTAAATAGTGAATTAGTCATTTGTGTTCAGAGTGTTGGGAAGGGTTTGCTGTTACCATCGATTTGGTTGGCAGTTGTTCTGGTTGGTTTTTCCTTGTTCATTTGTGTGTTTGTTTGTTTGTTTGTTTGTTTGTTTGTTTGTTCTTACAGTAGTATTGGGTGTTTGCTGGTTTGGGACTTCATTAATTGTCTCTGTTAGACTTTGTTAATCCTTTGTGTGCGTTCATGAAATACATATACTCTTTCTTCTCTTGGGGGACTAACTCCTTTGTATTTAGTATTCCCTTAATCATTTCCTGCATTGGTGGCTTAATAGTCACAGATTGCTTTAACCAGTGCTTGTTTTCAAATGCTCTTCATTCTTCATCAATTTTAATAGATTATTTTGATGGATTTGACAATAATGGTTTAATTAAGCTTTTTACTTTCAGATCTTGAAATCCACTATTTGCTTTCCTGACTTCTAGGCTTGCTGACCTACCATAATTCTAATATTTCTGCTTCTATGAGTAGGCATTTTTTCCCTCAAAACTTTTTGGGTTTTTGTTTTGTTTTGTTTTGTTGGTGTGTGTGTGTGTGTGTGTGTGTGTGTATGTATGTATGTATGTATGTATGTATGTGTGTGTGCATGCTCACGTGTGTACCATGGCATATGCTTCGAGATCAGAGAACAACTTTTAGGAGCCAGTTTTTTTCTTTTTCTTGCTACTTTATAGGATCCAGGATCAAAGACAAGTTGTCCTGCCTGCTCTCAATCACATTTACCTACTGAGCCATCTCATTGACTCTGCCTTGAAGCTTTTAGTATTGTTTCTTTGTATTTTTATTATTACATTTATTTATTGTATTCTGTATGTGTGGGCGGGGGTATATGCATAAGCCTCTGCAGTGTGTATAGAGGTTGAAAGACAATCGGCTGGAGTCAGTTTTCTTTCGCCATGTGGGTCCCAGGGATTGAACTCACTCACATCTCAGAATTGGTGGCAAGCTCCTTTACCCACCTATCCATCTTGCCGGCCCTTCTTTGTAGTTTGACATCTGGCTCAGATACGTCATGAGTTGGTTGGTCATGTCTGTTTGAAGTTTTAAGTGCTTCCTTTGTTGGATATCTATTTCTTCATCTTAGTTTGGGAAATTTTCAGCTATAATTTCAGTGAATAGGTTTTCTAAGCCATTAACTTTATCTTAACTTGATTTATTGGTTCTTTAGTTTCCAGAATTTCTAGTTGATTCTTTTTCAGCTTCTTAATTTCCTTACTGAATTTTTCCTTTACATCTTAAAGAATTTTCCTCCAAGTAACTGATTTCTTCAGTCAATACTGGTTAACTTTCTTGTATGAGTCTTCAATGGAGTTTGTAACTTTGTTTTCTTGAATTGAATTCCTTACTGTTTATTGGAGTCTACGGTCATTGACACATTTTGTCAGTAGGACTCACATCTTCTCCAGTACTGAGACACTGTCGTGGTTTTGAGGCACTGTGGTGTAATAGTACTGCCCGTTTCTCTTGGTTGTGTGTTAAGCATCTGGTGGATTTGGTGTTCTGCTTCATGGTTTGTCTCCCCTCTGCCTCACTGATTCTGTTTGAGTCTTGTTCTGTGTCTTCACCCGGTGCCTGTCGGAAAGCGACTGCGGTAGCAGCTGTGATGCTCTGACAGCAGTCCCCGTGTCAGCTGCAGAAGACACTGTCCCCTCCACCTGTGTCCCTGCTGGAAGATGGGCATGGGTGCCAGGTTGGAGAGAATGTAGTTTATTTGTTGGGATTTTTACTTTGTTTTGTTTTGAGAGTCAAAGGTATCAGTATTCAGTAGTGAGGGAAAATCTGGGCTTAGCAGTATGAGAAGCAGTGAAGTACTGTTTATAGGGTCAGAGAAAAGGACAGACTAAGAGCCTTTCCAAGGATAAACAAATTGCAACATCAAACACAAAGTACAAACGTATACATACAAAACAAAACCATTCTGTTTTCAAGTCGTTTTATTCTTGTATTTATGTATTTCTTAATAGGGACATGCAGGTTTTGAGGTGCACACGTGGAGGTCAGGGGACAGCTATGGGAACCGGTTCTGTCTACCTTGTGGGTCCTGCACGTCAGACATCATGCTTGGGAGCAATGCCTTACCCACTGAGTGCCAGCTTGCTGCCCCCCCCCACCTAAGATTTTAAAATACAAACACAAAGACAAAAGTGTATATAAATACAAATGAGTATTTGTCAACACAGTAGTACAATAATGGCATTGTGTTTTATTATAAATGGTAAACTTTATATGTCATAAAATTCTTACATTTTGTTTATAAAATTAATCATTTTTAAAAACAGATTTATAAATGGGCAGTTAGCATTATTTTAGATTTATTAATTAAAATACTTTAGTGATGCTTTGCATGTTAATAAGCACTTTTTTTCCCCTTTCCCAGGGAATGGATTTGTAAACTCAAGGGCCTCTCCAAATTTGATTGGAAATACTGGTGCAAATAGTTTAGGCAAAATCATGCCGACAAAGTCTCCCCCTCCACCTGGTGGTGGCAGTCTTGGAATGAATGGTCGGAAGCCAGATCTGCGGGTTGTCATTCCCCCTTCCAGCAAGGGCATGATGCCCCCACTTGTAAGTTGACCCTCGCCTTGGCTCTCTGCTCTGAACACAGTTTATTTAGTCTCAGTCTTCCTTCGAGCTTTGCTAAGCGTCCATAGTGTCCGTGTGTTTTTCTTAATGACTTTTCTATTCAAAATTAATATTTTAAGAGAGAAATTTACATGTTTAAAAACCAAATTATGACAATAATAAGTAAAACTGCTTAATGGTTATTTAAAATAAAAGCTGAATATGGAGAGATTATTATGCTCAATTTTAATTTTGCCAGGTTCAAAACTTTGTTTAGAGGTCTGATTCCACTTTATGAATTAAACATGTCATTTCTGTTCTCTTTCGGCATACTTTCAGTTTGTATTACCTGCTTTTCTGTGAGGAACAGTGAGCTGATTTGTTAGGAAATCCTGTATACGAAAGAGGACTGTTGTAGACGGTGTAGGCAGGAATGCTTGTGAACTGGAGAGGGTTATCCTCTAAATAATCTTCTCTGTTTCTTCCTTTCAAATAACCCTTCTCTTGGACCAGAGTACACTGCTCCTGCTGCACCCCTTGACGTGTCTTTACAGTTCTAGAGTCATGTGCTTTTGAATTGTCTTTTCATGTGAGGGCCAGAATGTATATCTTCCTTGGCTTCTTCTAGCAAAGTTTAGAATATATGTGCAAGTTTTAAAGGCATTTTCACTTCAACAGCAGTTTGACTATTAGCATGCTAGATGACATGCCAGGTGCCTATTCTGCTGTGCAGTTTCTAAACTTGCCCTTGGAGTTGTTGTTCCGTGAAAGTGATGCTGCCAGGCTCAGGTAGTAATTCTACATTTGTGTAATTTGTCATAGATTCCAAAGCATTAGCAGTTTGTTCGGGTTATTTTCTCATTTGACTCTCAATCAGGTTATGATCATGGCTAGGTAGAGATGAGAAAATGGAACTGAAACTTAGCACCTGTTCAGAATAGCAGTATACATTCCCAGGATCTTTAAGTCATAATTTGTTTAAATCTCAAACTCTGCTTTAAAAACAAACAAACAAACAAAACCACGAAATTTAAAATGAATTGCTTGAATTGCTTTCAACTTTATACTGGGAAAAAAGCTCCCTTGTATCGCTTGTAGGGTTCCCTTGAGCCCATTTTGGTGCTGTAATTCACAGTGGTCAAATGGCCTGGAGACTAGAGAAAGGTGATTACTGTGGGGAAAGACATTGGGACTAGTGTGGCTACACGTGAACTGATGGAGGTCAAGCATGCACTGGCAGAACCTCGTAAAATTGCTGCAGGTGTAGGGTGAGTCTGTCTTCTCTACAGGCTTTTCACTGTGAACCCCACTGAGTGCACCATATAAAACGAAATATGACATAGAAAGACTTCCTGAAAACCAGCTGGCCACTGCAGTGAGGACAAGCTTGGTTTGAATCTTTTTCTTTCCATGAAATAAATACTGATGAAATCTTACTGTATCTAGAAATGGAGAAAGGATAGTGTTTCTACCCGTGGTTGAGAAGCAAGAAGACATGTGGGTACCATGAGAGTGACAAGGTGACTGAGAAGGCAGTCTGTGCCACATCACAGAAGGGATGATAGAATGGGATAGTCACTGAGGAAACTGGCCTACCCATCTCCCACCTGTAGAGGGCTTTGGATGAGAGCTTTTTTAGTAAATATACTGAAGGTAACCACAGCAACAATAACTTTCAAACTTAGTCTAGTTCCTGAGAAAAGTAAGGAAACTTTGCCATGGCAGGCTCCACAAGGTAAGGAGTAGGAGATAGGAGAAGAGGTAAAACTAAACAGTATTCGTGAGCTGCAGGACTTTAGCATGTAGTGCGACGTGTCTGAAATTGTAGTTCCAAACGAGAACAGTAGAACAGTGGTCCAAAGGAGATGATAAACACTCAGTAGGGTAAGTACTTGCAAGCAGGTGTACACACACACACACACACACACACACACACACACACACACACACACACACACACATACATTCAAACTACTAAAAGCAAAGGGCAAAGAGAAATTCTTAAAGACAGCCAGTGAATAGAAACACATGGCTTACAGACCAAAGATAGGAAATTACCACCATACTTCTCTTCAAGCTGGTAACAATGAAGCAGCAATAAACACACACACCAAACAAACTTGAATCTCTATACCCAGCAAAAATGTTTTTAAAAAATAAATGCAAAGCCTTTTCAAACAGAAAACAGGAATTTATTGCCAGCAGAACTACTCTACAAGAAATATTGCTGTCTTCTTGAGGAAGTAATAACAGTGTCAGCAAGCTCTTGACTATATGCAGAGAAAGAAAGAGCAGAGGGAATAAATGAATGGAATGAACAGTCCATAAACCTTTTACTGTAGAACAGCTTTTGATTCATTGGAAAGATTGCTAAAATCATAAAGTTCCCTGATATTTCACACACAATTTCTTTTAACATTTTATACTACTGTGGTGCAGTTACTAACATTAATGACCAGTGTTATAAATTATTACTTAAGTTCATATTCACACACATTTCCTTAATTTTAAACTTCACCTCTCTGTGCCAGGAGCCAGACTAGATTACATAGCATATTTCCCTGATTAATCATGTTGTCTTCAACTCTTGTAGGCTATAAGAGTTGCTAAGGCTTTGCTTAAATGACTTTGGCATTTTTGAGGAATGCTGCTTACTTGTCTGTAGAATGTCCTCCAGCTGAGATTTGTTTGATGGTTTTTCAGATGAGCCTGGAGTTAGTGGGTTAGGAAGGTAGGCCATATAATTAAGGTGTCGTTTTTTTATATTATGTTACAAGAAATGTTTATTGGAACAGTTCACCAAAATAGACCATTCTGTTTCATAAAATAAAACTTAGAAAATTTGCAAGAACTGATTCTGTGATTAGAAAGATATCAGGGAAAAATCTTAGTTTAGAAATTTAACAGTAAATTTACTTTTAAAAATAATATTTTCATTAATTCTTTGAGAATTTCATACAGTGTATTTTGGTCATATTCACTCCCTCCTACCCACCCAGATTTGTGTCCTCTTTTTTAAAAAACAAGATAAAACTTACAGAGTCCAGTTTGTGATGTCAGTATGGGAACAGGCCTGGAGTGTGGTTGACCTACGGGGGTCGTACCCTTAAAGGACACTGACTTTCCCTCTCTCAGCAGCTGCCAGTTGCCAAGAGCTCCTCAGCTAGAGGTGGACTTTGTGTCCACTTGCCCCGGGTCCACGCCAGGCTTCTGTCTGACTTGACCTTGCGCTGGTCTTTACATGCCGTCACAGTCACTGAGTGTCCCTATACCTAGCTGCCCTGTGTGTCCAGACGACAGCTTCCTTGTAGCCACCCACCACCGCCAGCCCTTGAAACCTTTCTGCACTCTGCTGTTACGATCCGTGAGCCTCACATTTGAAAGTCATCTGTGGGCCTTAGAAAGAAATACCAAGAGAAATATAGCAATACACATAGCCAGTGGTCAGTAGTCAAGAGTGCTTCCTGCTCTTGTGGAGAACCATATTTCAGTAATCAGGACCTGTATCAGGTAGGTAACTCCACCTTCAGGGGATCTCTTCTGGCCCGCATGGGCATCCACATTTGTGTCCATAGATACACACACATACACAAAATTTAAAGTAAATCACTTTTAAAATACATATAACTAACTGAAAATGAAAATACAGAATACCGCCGGGCGGTGGTGGCACACGCCTTTAATCCCAGCACTTGGGAGGCAGAGCCAGGTGGATCTCTTGTGAGTTTGAGGCCAGCCTGGGCTACCAAATGAGTTCCAGGAAAGGCGCAAAACTACACAGAGAAACTGTCTCGAAAAACCAAAAAAAAAAAAAAGAAAAGAAAATACAGAATACCAAAATGTTGAGGACCATCCAGAGTACTGCTGCAGGAACTATATAACATTAAATGATTATACTAGAAAAAAAAAAAGAAAGAAAGGTCAGGGATTGCGAGACGACTTAGCAGGTGTCTTTGTTAGGTTTCTGTTGCTGTGATAAAACACCATGGCCAAAAAGCCAGTTGGGGAGGAAAGGGCTTATTTGGCTTACACTTCCATATCACTGTCCATCATTGAAGGAAGTCAGGACAGGCACTCGAACAAGGGAGGATCCTGGATGGAAGCAGCAGCTGATGCAGAGGCCATGGAGGAGTGCTGCTTACTAGCTTGCTCTGCATGGTCTTCTCAGCCTGCTTTCTTAGAGAGCCTAGGACCACCTGCCCAGGGATGGCACCACCCACAATGGACTGGACTCTCTCCATCAGTCACTAATTAAGAAAATATCCTACAGGCTTGCCTAAAGCCCAAAGTTATGGAGGTGTTTTCTTAATTGAGGCTCCCTCCTCTCAGATGACTTTAGCTTGTGTCAAGTTGACATAGAACTGTCCAACACAGCAGGTCAAAAGTCACCTGCTGCCCAAGTGGAGAGACTGATTCCAATGCTGAGAACTCACATGGTAGAGAGAACTGAGTCCTGTGCACACACACCCGTGTGTGTACACATAGAGAATAAATAGTTTTGATGAGAATGAAAAGAAGCTCCTAAATCAGTAACTATAGGTTTTAGTTTGAGAAAGAAGAGCAAGTTTAACCCAGAGCAGCAAAGAAAAGAAGATAAAAAGCAGAATTAAGGAACTTTAAAATGGTAAAAGAATAGAGGAAAGCAGTGAAACCAAAAAAAAAAAAAACCAACCTATTCTTCAGATTAATTGATAATTCTCTAACCATGCTGACCAAAGACAGTAAGAAGACCCAGGTTAAAAATACCAAGACTGGAAAGGCATACAAAATTTAAATGATATGAAAAGATAAGGGGATGGCACAGACAGACCTGTCCCATAGATTTGATGGCTTAGGTAAAAAACAAATTCCTTGAAAGATACAGACTACCAGAAAATTACTCAGCTGAATAGAGAAATTGAATTCCTCATTTTAAAGTCTTCCAAAATAGAAGTTCCAGACCTAGATGTTTTCACTGGCAAATCTTACTTTGGTAACATTTAAGGAAGAATTAATAGCAACTCCCAAAATCTCTTTCAGGGGGGAAAAAAAACAAAACAAAACACTTCCCACTCATTTTATTAGTGCAGCATCACTCTTAATACAAAGGCAGAATAAGGCATTGTAAGGAAAAATAACCATAAACCAGTATGCTTCATGGACTCTCTACACACAAACTCCCAACAGTTTTTGGCAAGTAAGTGCATCGCTGTATTAAAAGGATTAGTGATGATCAGGCAGACTTCATCTCAGGAATGCAAGGGAGATTTTGTATTTGAAAGTTAATCAACACAAATCACCTATTAGCAGGACATGACATTTCATGATACAAAACAAAACCTGTGAGTAGATAGAAAAAATTCACTTAACCAAAGGTCATCTCCAAAACCCTAGCACACAGCACCTGTCTTTGGCCAAAGTAAGAAGCTAGTCAATACTTGTCTGTCATCACTGTTCACATTCACTGGAAGTCCTAGCCAGTGTAGTTAAAAATGAAAAATAAGGTGTATTCATATGGGGAAGGAAGAAAAGTGTAGTTTCTATTCATAGAGGACACAGTTTTCCATACTGAAAAGCATGAAGAATCCACCCAAACAAACAGCACTGGTGCACAACACTGTAGGGCCCATCAGTGAGTCTAGGAAGAGCAGAGAACCAGGCCAGTGTGGCAATCTGTTATATCATACCAACAATGAACAAGGAGAATTTGACTTTTAAAATAGCACAATCTAGAGCAGAAAAAGAAAAAAGTAGCTAAGCACAAGAACCACAAAATATGTTCATAGTTTGTATGTTAAAAGCAACAAAAGTCTACTGCAAGAAAGTAGATGACCTAAATGAAGAGAGAGATGCATCCTGTTGATGGAATCAGAGTCAGATCGTCAGTATACCAAATCTTCCCTCCCAGATGGGTCATAAATTAAACAGACCCTGCCAGAATCACAAATTCCTTTGTAGAGAGCAACAAAACAGTTCTAAAATATCTGTGGAAAGGTGAAAGACCTCAAATAAAAAAGAAAGACACTACCTGGTTTTAAGACCCACTATAATGCTTCACCAGTTCCAAATGTGTTGACAGAAAATAGAGCTTGCAGACGCACTTAGCTGGGCTTGGCAGAGGCATTGAGTCAGTTCAGTGGAGAAAGGGTAGTTATCCTAGCTTGTGGTGTTGAAATAATTAAATATCCATTTGCAAAAAATAAATTAAATAAATAAAGACACTTGATTCACATGTTTTATGTAAAAACTAGTTCAAAGATCATAGGCTTAGTTAATATGTGAAACTGCAAAACTTACAGGAGAAAACCATACAGTAGTAACATGTGATCCACAAAGGAAGAAATTAAATATTAGAATTCACAAGAATTTAAAGTTTGTCTATAAAAGGCACTATGCAAAGAATAAAAGGATAAATTAAGAGAAAATATTTGCAAATCACATATTCAGATAAAGGGCTTATGCCTAGGATATATTTTAAAGAGCTCTTGGAACTCAGAAACAGAAAACATACAGTCCAGTTTTAAATGAGTACAAGATCATTTTTCAGAGCCTTCTTGAGAATATTGCTTGGTGTTCTTTGTACTGGAGTTAGAAGGAGTTAGGCTGTCACTAGTCACACAGCTTTCTGTGTATACTCACGACTTAGCATTGTGTATTTCCTAGTTCTGTCTGCTTCCTTAGAGTAAGTTCATCTAGTATCTGAGTGTACCTGGTGCTCTGATTGTGGTAGCTAAGCTCCATTCTCTGATTCAAAGACTAGGGCTCCTTGGAGAAGTGCTGAGTTGTAGAACTGGTGTAGGGAAGCACCAGATAAGCCAGAGAGGCCAGGGAGTAAGGATATAGTTATCAAAAGGTTGCAGGGACCAGTCTTCCAAAAGACATCCCAGTTGCCAAAACTAGAAACATTTAAATTACAGTAGTTTGAGGTTATAACACGAGGAATAAGAAATGCTGACTCCATCATTCACATACATATGGTTGAATAAATAAGAAAGACGTGACACATCCTCCTTAGATAGCAGCTCTAATTAGTAAATTTGGAAGAATAAAAAGAATTAGAAAAACAGCTTTAGAATAGCGTAGTACAACAGCCATAATTGCTGTAGGCAGACCAGTAAATAAGTGCTGCAGGTAGTGGACAAAACTTTAAAGTGAAACACATTATTTATATAGCCTCAAATTAATTGCCTTTCCCTAAATATGTGGTGTTTACAAAGGGGAAAATTGTGATTTTACAGTGGAGAGTCCTGGAGGACATTACCTTAATTTAGGTAACCAGATTAACATCTCTGGTAGTAAAATGAAAAGATGACATCTGCCTTCTGATAAAGTCAGGTATTCTTCAAAAGTTCACGTCCTGGTGAAATCACTATTAGTGGAGTACAGAGCTTTTCAGATGCGGTCGTTAGTCTCAACAGTTTCTTTGGGATGCTAGCCTCAGAAAACTGAGCAAGTACACTGTGTGAAGCGCTCTCTTTGCAGGCGCTCTCTGCTGTGGAGTAGAAAGGTTAAAACACAAATGTGCATAACAAAGAAGTATGCCTGAAAAGAGCAACCAGTTAGAGTTGTTTCTTACTCACCTTGCCAGTAGGCAGTACCTGCTAGGAGTTTTCAGAAATTAAAAGTCACTTAAGGCATAGAAACATGTGTTAGACCTAACCACATTTGAAAACTGCTTAATAAAATTGTATCTAGTCACAGACAAAAAAAAAAAAAAAAGAAAGAAAACCATGGACCCCTGTGGAAAATTAAAAATTTGTCATATAAGCTATTTACACACTTATATCTGTAGATTAAAGTGTACACTTTATTTTACACACACAAGAATTTGACACTATTTTGCTGTCTGTCTTCTAAGTTGGAGATATTGGAATGATGTGTCTAACTGAATAGCTGAACTGTGTTTTACCCACGTGTATGCTGAGTGCTTGTTTTGTTGGGTAATAATCAACCCCTCCTTTTTCACCCATTCAATGCAGAGAAACCAGCTTTAAGATTATGACTTCTGTATCAGTGAGGCTTAGGACACTTAACAAGTTGGAAGAAACTTGACTTACTCAAATACATTGGAAAATAACAATGAGCAGACTGTTTCTAGCATATTAATATTTCATAAATGCTTGAAAGAAAAGGAGAAAACATGTTTCATTCAGTTTTTACTATTTGTAGATTTTAATTCCTTTTTTTCCCCATCTTATTTTTTTCACATGCAAGGTTTTACTCCCCTAAGATAGTTTGATTCATGTGAATACTATGATTTGCAAATGGTAAACATACATTATTATTCAAAACTGTAGCATTTATTAGCAAACGTGTTGTGTTTTATAATGCTGTGCTGGCCACCAGGAAAATAAAGCACACAACAGTTTCCCAGTTGGGTTAGTGATGCAGGGATTCAAATGTGTAAGTGCAATGTTGCACTTGGAAGTGTCCCAGGAGCATTTGCTGTGTGTAGGGGAGGTCCATGTAAGAGTAGGTGGAGGGAGAGGTGGGGTTAGGGCGTAGGATGGAGCTTAAATCCTTGGCTAGGGAATTTAAAAGAATTTTCCATTATTTTGAAAAAATCAGCTATAATATGGAGGCGAGTAATTTATGTCATTTGTTATGTATATAACCTCTGTAAAGTTCCCAGCAGCCACTAGAATACAATGCCATGTTTTTTTAAAGAACTTGTTGCAAGTACCAACAGTCTTAGTTAACTCTCTTATCCCTCTTATGTGCCACAGTCGGAGGAAGAGGAATTGGAGTTGGTGAGTGTGGTTTCCTGCTTGAAAGGAGTTGAAAAATATATAAAAAGTACTAATTATTTTAAATGTTTTTATCTAACCAGTGTTCCTTTGTTACACAGATGTTTTTCTATTTGTTTTCCACTATTCAAATATTTTTAAATAAGAAAGTCATCTACTGGTACTACTGACCCCTAGTTTTTGTTTATTGTTGTATATATTGGTTCTTTTTATTTGGGGGGTGGGGGGGAACATATTGAAATAGCCTGTAAAAACAATAGCTGCCCATGAGCACCAGACACTTCAGTCTTTTTCTTCTAAGAAATACACAAAAAACCTTATGTGGCTCTCCAGATTATTAAAGTATTTTTAGAAAATGACTTCACCCTCAGAGTCCCTCAGATTGTAACACAGAATGTGTGTTATGTTTCTTTCTTTCAAAAAGATTACATCATTTTTGATGAGGTCACCTTTTTCAGAGTTGGAATTATTTCATCCTGCATGAGACAGTCTGAACCACAAGGGGGTTCCCTGTGTACGGAAGGAAACATCTGTAATTGAACCTACACAAATTTACTTTTTATCAGAAGATATTTGGTTCTTAAAAGCAACCTTTACTTTTTTTTCCAAAACAAATATTTTCTTTTGTCTTTTCCTCTGGAAAATAAACTTGACTAAAAGTAACTTAGCTCTTTGTTGGGAACTAAAACCCAAACTTAACAGATGTCATATGCATTCCAAGTCAGTTGCTAATTATATGACTCTAGTCTAAGGGGAATGAAAACTTGTTCAGGTTCTAGCATGGGTAGGGGTTAGGAGTGCATGAGAGCATGGGGTATAAAGGCATCCGTTGGTTTCATGTACTTATTATTACATGTTTATGCATGCTGGTGTGTTTTGCACAGTTTGTTTTCTTTTCAAATAAGGTTATGTGTTCTCTACTCTTAAAATAAGAGATGGTCTTTTATTTGCTCTGTGCTTGCTTGTTTTGGATGTCATTTTGTATTGGCATCTGAAATACACTGATTAGCTATAAATGTGATGCTAGATTATACAGTGAATACCTTTGGAGGAAAATGCTTTGGTTAAGGATACCATTAATGGTTGCATTATGGTTCAAACTGAAATAATTTATCTTATACTAGACCCACTGTTTAAACAGTTGTCCTAAATGCTTTCCTTAATGAGCTAGCACTGTGCTGCCCTCTAGTGGTTCTGAAAGTTACTTCTTCATGGAATACATTGCTGCAGAGATGAGGTGGGCAGAAGCAATAGAATGGAGTGTCCTACAAGGAGGTTGCCGTGAAGATGAACCTAGAGTGGGATAGCCTACACCACACCATCTCAACACTGTGCTTTTTCACCTAGTTTGGTTTGAGGCTGAATTAAGTCCAGAGTAAATCCCTTACCAACCCACTGAAATTGTTGACTTGATGTTGACACTAAAAGTGTCTCCACCTGTCACAACAATGTATGCCAGTGTATGACTTCCTGCTTCCTTGAAGTAGCACATAGCTGCAGAATCTCAGACAGTTTGAGTGTGTCTAAAGGTAGAAATTATGAAAATAACAAAGATCACTAGAAACTGTAGTCATTCACATTTCTTAAAGTTTAAGTTGATTCAGACTCTAAAATTTAAATCAATTGGAAATGCAAAGCAGAACCAGAAATTCAGTTCACTAGAACTTAGAAAGTTACTCAAACTGTGCCCTAAAATAATCGTTTGATGACTCTGATCCAAAGTGAAGGGAAGTGACGCTCCCAGACCCATGTTGAGGACTTTTCCGGCCTTGCACTTGTAGAATCATTTTATCTCATTACGGATTTAGTGGGATGGCTGCGGGTCAGAGGACTGTAAATATATTTGTCTCTTAGAATCACCAGTATGGTAAACTTTAACTACAGAAAGTGTCTGAGGACAGTAAGAATGCTGTCTTGGGCTCCTTTCTAATACTCCCTTGATTGTCAGCAGGAGTCCTGGAAGCCAGGCAGGACAAACATGCCTCACTTCCCTCTGTAAGCCATTAAAGGAGTCGGAGAAGTGAAGTGACCTTTCTCCAGGCATAAGAAGGGGTGAATCAGTGACTGAAACCCGGCAGTATACCCACACATTCTATAGTATTTCAGATGTCCTTTGAGAAGTTGTATAAAAAATACAGACTGACATGAAAGAACTGGGGTCTAGATTCTCCTCAAAAGACCACCTTTTAGGATTCACATTTAGCCAAAGGCCTTCATTCATCTCATGGCTTTTGGAAATTAGTGGTAGAGAAAATCTAGTCTCCTCCAGACTAGATTTAGACACTCCGTGATACTTTTATTTATGAAAATGTCAGTCATCAGGCCATAACTTCATTCATAAAACAGATGTTACTTGTCCTTTAGCTTTTCTATATACAAACTGTGGAGTGACTTCTGAGCCCTGATTTTGGAAAATGTCAACTTTAGGTCAGTGTGAAGAAAAACTGACTCCGTCATACTCCTAATCATGGAAGACGGGGACTGTCCTAAATAGCCTTATCATTTAAGAGTTGACTTTTTTTGGCCAGTTCTTTAATAGGCAGGCCTTTAATACCCACAGTCAGGAGGCAGAGGCAGGTGGATCTCTGTGAATTCAAGGCAAGTCTGGTCTAGATAACAAGTTTCAGGCTAGCCAGGGCTACACAGACCCTGTCTCAAAAAATAAGAAGAAGAATAGTTGACTTTTTTTTATTTATTCCCACCCTGGCTACGATATTACTATGTAGATACAGCTAGTCAGTAAGTATTTAATAGCACTCCATTCATAGCCCTTTGAAAAGTATATTATTTAAAAACTTAAAGCCTTTCCTTTCAAAAAACTGGAAAACCAAGACTATACAGACCTGAATGTGCTAATAAAGACCTAGGTCCCCTGCAGGGTGAGCCAAGGGGAAACTGGGACACACTGTGTGGATAAGCCACAACCTAAAACATTAGTGTTTAAGGACTGCGAAGGAGGTAGTCTTGATTCCTGTACTCTTAGACTTATAATCTCATGTATTCCAATGACTTTGGCCACCATCAGCCATTTAAAACATACACAGACTTCACTTAATGTAGCTTGACAATACTTGCAGCGACATCAGGCCCTCATTAACCCAGCGCACAAGAGTGTGACTGCCTGTAAGATAGGTTTCTACAGTAAGACAGACATCTGGCATTAATACGCTGTGTTTTTAAAGGGGGGGGGGGATAAGTAATTACTATAAAAACAGATCTCTTAAAATGAAATATTTAGTTATTCCCATTAGTATCTTTAAAATTTTCATATCATCACTGCGTCAGGAAATAATGGCATCCACATAAAACTGTGAAAAGTGTCACATTTAAATTGAAAGTTATTTTTAAAATATTCAGTCTGAACATAAATACCACATAATTACACTTACTCTTTTTTCTGATCTCTCACAGAATGCCCAGAGGATAAGCAGTTCTCAAGCCACTCAGCCTCTCGCCACCCCTGTGGTGTCCGTGACAACTCCGAGCTTGCCTCCACAGGGCCTGGTGTACTCAGCAATGCCGACAGCCTACAACACTGGTGAGCCGTCTCTGGGGCCTTTTCTTTCCAGGACTCTCTTCTTACCGTTTTATGCTAAACAGCTGTACTTGTTTAGTTTTTAAGCATGTCTATTGATAATATTATTTCTGGGTTTTTTGTTTGAAATTGAAATGCATATTTTTAGAATGCTAAACCTTTAAAAAAGTTACATAAAATGAATTGGTAATAGATGTAAGTTATTTCTCCAGTGTGCTGTTAGTGCTTCTGCTTTTGTCTTGTTTCAGTTTGCAGTTTTTCTGTTTTGTTTGTTTGTTTGCTTTTATTTATTTTTTGAGACAGGTTTTTGGTTTTTTGTTTTTTGTTTTTTATGTAACAGCCCTGGGTCAGGTTGGTCTCACTCATAGAGATCCACCTGTCTCTGTCTGGAAGTGCTGGGCCAGGCCTGGCCTTTACTGCTTTTGGACAAAGAAGCAAGTAGCTATTGCTGAGTGGCACGCTTTCCACCAAGGACGGCAGGAGCAGGTGCTCACTGTTTTCACATGGTCTCTTATTGAACAGTGTCTGTTCTCCACACCTTGGAGATCAGACGGTTGGTCTTTATTCTGTAAACGTGCTTTGGGAGGGGCCGACGTCTCTTAGGGGGTGGCAGGTGCTCCGCTGTGCCAGGCAAGATGTGTTTTCCTCCGGAGCCCCTGGTTTGCTCTGTTTTGTTACTGTGGAGGGAAATGATCCCCTTCTTCATTCCTCCTCACTGCCAGTCACTCTGCTGCTGAGAGTAGGCTTTCATTCGGTTTGTTGTTTTGTTGTGAGACTTTCCATCTTAAAATACTCTCCAGACAGAGGGCTGTTATGACAGTTCAGGAGTGTCACAGTGATGGGGGAGGGGCACTACTAGCCAAATGGACCGTGTGGAGAACTGATGTGCAGTCGGTTCCCTGTTGGTTTACCGTGCTAAGGCAGACAGGAGGCACATGTGCTTTCATTTTCTCCCCAGCTGAACCAAATACCTGTGGCTCTGGGAAAGCAGTAAATTACACCTTGTCAGTTGTCCAGAGACTGCAGCGCAAAGAAGTCACTCTTTTAGGATGCTCCTAAGTGGACTGTGGCGGAGAGCTCCTCATTGGCACCAGCACTCAGACTGTGTGTGGTGCTGCCTGGAGGAACAGGCAGTTTATGCATTTGATTGGCACTGTAACTTAGTGTCAAGGCCACACCCCAGGCAGTAAAGAAAGAAATGAATGAATGAACCTCTTTTTAAAATAAAAGTAAAATGGTCTGAATCCCATAGACACTTCTCATCCCCATCAGTAATGCCACTGCCAGTGTCAGAACTATTGAATGTGTTCTACAGATAGGTGTTGAACATGGGTGACAGGTTCCCTAGCAGGCGCTGTAAATAGAGCATGTGGTCAGTAGTGGGGCTCGGTTCTGGGAGAGATGAGCAGCCCTGGGAAAGACCTGTCCTCTGTGTCAGGACTGTCTGTCAGCAGAGACCCAGGCAGGAAGGAGTCCACTAGGCAGAACAAGGCGAATGGCACAAGCCAGGGCAGTTAGAGTTGAGCTGGGGAAGTGGGGGATTTGCTGGCTATGTTACACATTGTTCATGTTGTCTTGGGAGCATTGGGAAGCCAGAACAAAAGGTTTTATCAGGGAGTGTCACAGTCATATTGGTTGTCTTCGGAACTGTCATTTGGCTCCAGTGCTTGTTTGTAGGAGACAATTCTGTGGTTAAGACTTGGTGCTACTCTTGCAGAGGACTCCAGTTTGGACCCCAGCACCCATGTCAAGTGGTTCCCAACGTTCCTTAACTCCAGCTCCAGGGGAGTCCAGCACCCTCTTCTGGCCTGTGTGGGACCTTGTACTCTTGTGCACAGACACACATACACATAATTAAAATAACAAAAACAAATCTTGTTTTTTTAACTGAATGCCAGTAAGTCATGGAGAGGTAGTTGAGTAGTCCAAGTAATAGTTTGTTGGTGCCTGGGCTAGAGCAATGAGAACACACTGGAACCCTGACGAGCTGGAGTGATGGCAGGTAGGATTGACCAGACTGAGTTGTTGATGGTGGTGGAATCAGAGAGCAGCAGCAAGGAAGGAATGTTAGCACTCAGTTAGCACCACTGCCTGTGCTGTTGGAGTGTTAGTGCAGATGATCAAGAAAGGAAGGGCAGCTTTCGGGAGAGCAGAAGCCTAGTTCGGGTTATACCAAAGTTAAGGTGTTTGTAGAGACGGCCAAGTGGGACGTGTCAAATGGGTGACTGGACAGGCCAAGAAGTCGAAAGAGAGTTGTGGACCAGACGTGTCCCTAGGGCAGGCATCAGTGTGACAGCCACGCCAGCCTCTGTGGGGATGGCTGAGACTTTCTGGGCATGTCAAGTGTGAAAGAATAGTCACCTAGAAACCTAAGTGCCAACTGCACTGTCTCAACTCGGTCTTTTTTTTTCCTTAAAATATGTTAATTCAGTAGCAAGACCAACTGCTTTAAACACCTTTCTTGAGACATGAGAAGAAAGTTAAAAGTAGAAGTCTCTGTCACTTTTCCTCTGAACTAGATGGAAAACCCAAGTGTTAATGATGAGCGGAAGTCACTTCATGACATCAGAATCTGCTGTCCTAAGCCTTGGTCACAGTAATTATGACTGATCATTGGTAGAAAAGGACTTGTGTGTCATCGGAAGATATTCATGAACTTCAGGTGACGTGTGCAGTCAGGAAGCCATTAAAACAAATGTAGTTCATTGTGTCATGGTGTAAGTTCAATATCTTTGTTCTAAGCTTGGCACATAAGAAAGCTTGTCTTTACTGTCCTACTCAGAATCAAGATGTATTGATCCAAGTTCAGTCCAGTGTGTCTCTTTGTCCCAGAGGGCAGGCATATTTATCTAGAATAATAACTGGAGAGGAACACTCCAGCATGACTGGCTTGTGGTAATAGGAACTTCCTTTTGTAGATTACTCACTGACCAGCGCTGACCTGTCGGCCCTGCAAGGCTTCACTTCCCCTGGAATGCTGTCTCTGGGGCAGGCTTCAGCCTGGCAGCAACACCATCTTGGACAAGCAGCCCTCAGCTCTCTAGTGTGAGTAACTGGAACTCTCCCTGAGCTTTTGCACATGGCCTGCACACTCCTCCTGTCACGTGGAGTCTTTTGCTTTGCAGGCTCTCATGAACAACCCTGCCATGATTCCCGTTTATGTAGACACAAGTGTTGGGAGAAAGGATTTTCTTAACACAGCTCTAGAGAGTAGCATGGATGCTGAGCAAACCCGGCATTCCTTGAAGGGATTTGGGGAAGCAGAACTTTCCCTTTAAACATAGAGTTTCACATGGTATCAAGGGATTCCCAAGGCCCAGATGCCACCTGTGTGTGCCCCTCCTCACTCACTCACAGATGAATAAGCCATTGCTTCCCAGAATCACCTGAGTCTGCTCTCTGAAGAAAGGCTGTGCCTTTTACTTTCTCCTTGTATCTTAGTAGAGGAGAAGTAGTATTAAATACCGTATGTATGAATCAGGTGCCACAGGACTCCTTTGGTTGTTTCTGGCCCAGTACACAAACTGCCTCATTCATAAAGGAATGTTCCTTGTGGGCAGGGTGTGAGGCAAGGAGGATTTATGGTGGTGCCCGGGAGAGACCGGACTTCCTGAATATTAGAAGGCACCAGCACAAGAGAGCATCCGGAAGAGGGGCAGCAGAGCACCAGCTGTCTGCTTTGCACCTGATCAGGACTGGGACACCTTAACCCCCTGCCCACCGTGCCAAGAGCCAGCAACTCCTTTCTCTTGGATGGTGAAAGAACCCCACATGTGGATTCCACCCAGCGTGCTCTGGAGAATTGTGTTATGGGTGGAAGTGCCAAGTACCTTAGGGAAATGTTTGGCCTATATTTGAAGCTATTGAAGCCTTAGAACTGTTCTGAATGGAAGTGTTAAAAAATGGTAGACCTAGCTGGGCGGTGGTGGCGCACGCCTTTAATCCCAGCGCTCAGGAGGCAGAGCCAGGCGGATCTCTGTGAGTTTGAGGCCAGCCTGGTCTACAGAGCGAGATCCAGGACAGGCACCAAAACTACACAGAGAAACCCTGTCTCGAAACACCAAAAAAAAAAAAAAAAAAAGAGAGAGAGAAAAAAGAAAAAAAAGGTGGCCCTAAAAGCTGGACATTTGGTGCTACAGTCCCAGCTGTTCGGGAGGTTGAGACTCAGGAATTGAGGACCATCCCTGGGCAGCATAGGGAGACACAATGACAAAACACAGATAATAAGCCCAGGAGACAAGTGGGAATGGCTGCAAGCTTAGACATAGAGGGAAGGTCCTGGCTCCCATACTACCCCAAGCAAGTTCCTAGCCTTTCTGAAGCTATTTGCTCTGTGGAAAACAAGGATGATTCAATTTACATCTCGTGGCTGTTGTGAGGAGATGAGATGTGCCTGTCACGGGGCCCCAGCAGAGAAGATACTAAGGGAAAGGGAGACAGGGAACAGAATTCAAGGTCTGTATTGTTCTCTCAAACTGCGGAAGTGTGGCATCTCAGACCCTCGGCTTTCCCAGACAGGCAGTGTCTGCTGAGCTGTGCTATGAAGTATGCAGATGCCCTACCAAACCATCTCACCTCTCTTGTCTTCCCACAGAGCTGGAGGGCAGTTATCTCAGGGTTCGAATTTGTCCATTAACACCAACCAGAACATCAACATTAAATCAGAGCCAATTTCACCTCCCCGGGATCGCATGACCCCATCAGGCTTCCAGCAGCAGCAGCAACAGCAGCAGCAGCAGCAGCAGCCGCCGCCTCCTCCACCACAACCTCCACAACCCCAACCCCGGCAGGAAATGGGGCGCTCCCCTGTGGACAGTCTGAGCAGCTCAAGCAGCTCCTATGATGGCAGTGACCGGGAGGATCCACGGGGCGACTTTCATTCTCCAATTGTGCTTGGCCGACCCCCAAATACTGAGGACAGAGAAAGCCCTTCTGTAAAACGCATGAGGATGGACACATGGGTGACCTAAGGCTTCCTGGTTCATGTTTGTTCTTTGTGTTACTGCAGTGAACTGCCCTACATATCTTAAATTGGTGAATAAGGACATGAGTTCAATATATTTATATGTACATACATACATATATATCCCTTTACATATATATGTATGTGGCGTGAGTGTGTATGTGTGGGTGTGTGTTGCATACACAGAATCAGGCACTTACTGCAAACTCCTTGTAGGTCTGCAGATGTGTGTCCACATGGCAGACAGAGCAGCACCCTGTAGGCACAGACCAGTCTGGCACTTCCTTGGACTACTTGTTTCGTAAGATAAACAGTTTTTGCAGAGAAACGTGTACCCATATATAATTCTTCCACATTAGCCTGCAGAAACCTAGGGGGCCCCCTATTTGTTTTATTTAACTGTGCGGTGACTGTAGTTACTTCAGAAAAAAAAATGCTTTGTAGAACAGAGCAGTAGAAAAGCAGGAACCAAGAAAGCAATACTGTACATAAAATGTCATTTATATTAATAACCCAACCTGGCATGGGTCTATTGCAAAGGGGTGCATGGGAAAGGGCTGTTGATATTAAACAAACAAACAAACAATAAACAAAAGCCCCACACATAACTGTTTTGCACGTGCAAAAAAAATGTATTGGGTCAAAGAAGTGATCTTTAGCTAATAAAAAGAGAGAATAGAAAACACGCATGAAATATTCAGAAATACTAGCCTAGAAATATAGAGCATTAACAAAATAAAATTAATATATTAAGTTATAATTGGAATATGTCAGAAGTTTCTTTTACATTCATATCTTTAAAAATTAAAGAAGCTGATTTTAGGTCATGTATATTTTATATGAAAGAAAACACCCTTAATGAATTGATGACTATATATAAAATTATATCCACTACTTTTGAACACATTCTGCTGAATTATTTATATAAGCCAAAGCTGTATGTTGTAACTTTTTTTTTAGAGAATAGCTTTATCTTGTTTTAACTTTTTAGTTTTATTTTAAGAGGGGAGAAAAAACAAAAATATCTTGCAAACAGAACCTTGGAAAAAAAAAGCCATGAACACTTATTCTATATGTAAATTAAAAGTTGAGCCAAACTCTTTGTGTATATAGCATCTTAAATATATTCTCACCTTTGGTGTAAGCACCTATGTATTGTATGGTCACCAGATTATAAAGTATATTTTTGTGGATTGCCGCCAATTTGGGGGGAAAGGCGAAGTCCTTAAGTAGAGTATTCACTGTTTAATATTTACTATTTTGTTAAATATACTGTACTTTGGATTTTAATTCTTAGCCCAGTTTTTCAGAGGATCGTGAAAAAAGGGGTTTCCCCTCACTGGTGGTGAATGTGTGATGTTCTGTTGTAATCTTTGTGCTGTATGGGGTGAGCATCATTATATATTTTATATGTGTACATAAATAGCAAAGTGGCAAAAAATTGGTGTTAAGTTCATCCTGCATAAATATAAAATGTGTTGTAACAGATTTTATAAGGCATTATTTAAAACTTGCCTTTTTGTGAGGAAAAAAAGAACAGTAGAAAGATGACCTAATTTAACTAATATTAGAGAAAAATGGCAGAATAGTAGATGAGCACAAAGGTTTTATAAGTGGTAAATAATTAGGGAAATATTTGTGGGGAAAGGGATCTTTTTCTCCTTGACTCTAAAGATAGAATGATGCAGCTGGGTACAAAATCCACTAGGGTTTTTAGCTGTCCCGTGGAAAGGCATGGTCATGTCGGGAGCAGCTCTCTAATGGTGCGGATCCTTGACATGATTCTCGCTGTCCTGACGGAAACTGGTGCCACCCTCAGCTGGATTTTGAGCAAGGCCTTACTTACAGGGAGACAACTCGTTAGTGATACATCCGTTTACTGGGCTTGTGCCATGAACAAAATTCAAAGTCCTGTATATCTTTTATCCTAGATTTTTAAATACTCCTTTTCCTGAAAATCTTTAAAAGGGTTTTAAAATGGCTGCTATTTTATATTGAACAATGTTAAGCAGCTACCTACAGTTTTTATATTTTCTTTTCCCCCTAAATTATGATCCTTTCAATGTCTCCTCATCTGCCGTTATGACAGCCCACCTGCCAGGCTTCCTGACTGGCCCAGAGGGATTAGGTACGTGCACCGTGGTGAGCACAGGCTGTGCAGGGGAGAGCGCTTCACTGACAGCTTGGTAGCACATGGTAGTAGAAGCCAAAAAAGCGAGGGTGATGTTTTGTCTCCTCTCTGTAGTCTGAACATTTGGCTCTTACTCAGAAAAGATTAGATTTTCTTCTTGAAATGTACTGAGTTGACTTACAGGCACATTCTTCATAAGGTCATACCTAATTAAAACAAGACAGTCTCCCGACACTGAATTTCCAAGATAACACTTACCACTTTGTAAACCATTTATAGCTTTGAAAGTGTTAAGTGGCCCTTTGGTTATTATTTATGCATGTTCATGAACTTCTGCTGTATATTGGAATAGGAGTTAACACAGTCACATTTACTGTCTATTTTCTTGTGTGCCTTATGAGATGGCTTTTCTGACTGTATCTCAATAGTCTTTCTTTCTATGCAGGTTTATAATCAGTACAACTACTGTTTTCTAAAGTGATACTACACAAGGCTCGGAGTTTGTATTTAAATTACACTGACCAAGTCACAATGTATTCCGTTTTCAGGAACTTAATATCTGACTGTTAATCTTTTCCCATATGCCCAATGTGATTTGGAGCGTGTGGGCTTGACATCCTTCACCCAGACACTCATGTGTGAACACATCCACATCCACAGCTCTCGGTGGAAGCCAGCCTAGAGTGAGGAGGACGCTGACCTGACGGTGTTGCTTTCAAACTGACTTTCTTACCCTTTGAGACTCGCGTGTTTTGTATAAGACACCATCACAGGAGAATTTTATCCCCTCAGATAACGTATTTTATTATTAAAAACAAAAACAAAAAAAGCTTAAGTTGCACTGGACATAGGCAGTCCCCACCAGCTGTACTTCCTCAGAACTCTAAGTGGTCTACACTGAGAGAGCGTCACCATTGTGTGAACACAGGTGGTCCCAGGCAAAACTCCATCCTTTGAGCCCTAATTACATCCATTGTGTTACAAAACTAAATCAGGGGTTTGTTCTAGAAGAACAACACACGTTTCACCATTCATTTCCTTTCAGCTGTAAAGACGACTGATGTGTTAACATAATTTCTGTATTAACCATCACGCGCACAAGAAATACATAGTAAATACGGAACCTGAAAACTCCTGGCATCGGATCATAAAAAGCTAGATGATTAGAATGTGAAAAAGACTTTACAAATGTAAAACTTTTATTTCTCTGTAGAAACTTTCTTCACTTTGCTGTGCAAGAAGACACTGCTTTGCTATATTTAAAATGGCTTTTTTAAAAGAGATTTATGTATTTGGTAAATGTTTGTAGTCAACAGTTCACACAAGCTGTACACGGTTTGATCATGTAAAACCGTTTGGCGGCACAAGCTGGACTTTGTTGCCATCCTTGAGATGAACCTTTTAAGAAAAATAAGTTAATCTCAATTTTTCCCTGAATGTGTTGTTTTTTCTTCATTATACAATAAATATTATAGTGAAGTTTTTATCAAATGGTTAAGACAATGCAAGAGGTCGTTGTACGCTGTTTGTCTCCTGCACTCACTCCAGTAAAGATGGCCTGGCTTTGACCACACACCCAGACTCTGTCATGTTTGCCTGGAGGAACAGGAAGTGCTGGCTTGGCCACCAGGCAGCCCTGCTCCCCAGTCCCACCTTGTGGCAGGCATCTAGACAGCCCTGGAGCCCGTTGGAAGCAGCCAGCCATCTATTCCCCAGTTTCAGCCTGGCTAGATTGCAGCTCAGTTAAATCCTTTCGGCCTCCAAGAACTGCGCCACTCACAGAAGGTACCCCGAAGTGTGGAGGGGTGGACGTAGCTCTTACTGTCATACCCCAGTTATCCTTAAGGTTTATGGTGTGAGATGGGTTTTGTCCAGATTACACACACAACAAGGAAGCAAGAGACGGCTGTACTTGGAGTTGAGCTAGCAGTCTGTTACAGCACTCCGGTAGGGCCTTCCCACTAGTCACCTTTCTGATCATAACTGAGCCAGGAAGCCAAGGAAGTTCCAAACAGTTGTTCAAACCCACAGTAAAAAATGTCCTCTTTCTCCTCTTTGCCTTGTGAGCCAGCTCCTGGCTAAGCAGATTCTTGGTGTCAAAATAAGTTAATTTTTTGCACTGGTTTTGCTTGCTGGCTATAATGGGCTCTTATTAGCAGGTTTTGAAAGCTGCTCGAATCCTGTGGCTAAAAATATTCTAATCGCAGCTGCAGCTACTTAATATCAATTCACTTCGAGTTCCTAGTCAGCTCCCATGGGTGCCTTGTTCTAGCCTTTATCTCGGTTTTAAGCTGATTTTGTGTCTGAGTGGCACCAGCCGAGAAAGTGGTTTGCAGAGCCCTGTGGCAGCTGGAGGGCTGCGGCCCACCCCCAGCCACCTGTCCAGCAAAGCACCCCTCAGCTGTGGGCGAGTCTGGTGGTGACTGGGATGAGGTGCTACATATAGGCAAGAATAGCCCAAAGTGATGTGTCCTAGTTGGTTCTGGAACTGATGGTGTCAGTGTGTCTCACTACAGATGGCTGTCCCTTCGCCGGGGTGAAGGTTCCTGCTGGGCTTCACTGTAAAGTGCTGTCTTCCCTAAGTATCTTGGAGGTAACCTGAGTACTAGGTTCCCCCAACTTTCACCCATTTTATATCTTGTTTTCAGCAGTTATTAGCTCAGCGCAGTTATTAGCTCAACTGTTCCCTGTTCCTTCTTCGCCTATATTCTACGTTCATCAATGGGGATTAAACTCTGAGGTATGACTGACCTCCCCAATCACTTGGCTGCATCTTTAGGGATTGACGGCAATGTAGTTTGGTCTATGGGTTGTAATCTATCATTTTGCTCCACAAACTGTTCAAGTTTGGGCCTTCAGGAACACCATCGGGTTCACACACCAGTTCTCCAGCACTTTCTGACCAGGCTTCAGCACATCCTTGCTTCTCGCACCACAAGATGTTCCATACTTGTGTTTTCCCTCTCCTTAACCTGGGCCAGGTGCTCCCTCAAGGATTCCTGGTTCATTCTATTAGAGGATGGCATTTTGAAACCAAGCTCTAGGCAGTAGGTGTGCTCATTGTTACTGGGGTGTTAACAGCATTGGGCTCTGTTTGCACACTGGAAGCTGTGGGATGCTCACTCATGGACATGCCTCAGGCTGTTCAGAGTCCACCTGGCTGCATCCTTTCT